>CM076570.1:1071625308-1071883205 GCA_034641835.2 Pinus albicaulis
CTGTGGATTTCTGGTCTACAACTAAACAGAATCTGGAAGGTGAATGCCTGAGGATAGATTCTGTTAAATGTAGTACCAAATTTTCTCAGTTTAATAAAATTTGGTTTTATATGTAGCCAATTCATACTGTAATAAAACAAATAATCAAGACTTTCAGAACATACCACAATCTACAAAATGACCAACCTCCCATATCAATGTTTCTACTTCATCACCATCTGTTACATGTATACCTGAAAGTATATCCAAGATAATTGCATACTTGAAGTAATATTTTTAATATTCATAAAATCTATAACAGTTTACTAGTTCTTTGTGAGCACCTATCTTGCCCAATTTTTGAACTTGGGCTCCGATACCATTTGTCACGTCTCCCAGACCCAGCTTTCTACACCTATAACATAACTCAGATGTTCTCCGCTTTATGCGCCAGATAACGTTGATAGTTTTTATACTGAATCACTTACAAGTTCAGAGTGTTATCCGGGATTTAAATTCTTTTCAGTACTTATAGACAGCCATGGAATATAAGAATTTCCATTAGAAATTTTGGACTTGACCTCCCCTCTTCTCAGTCCATCTAGTAGACTTATATATATATATATATATATATATATATATATATATTACTTTGTATTTCTCAGGTTTTTCTTTTTCAGAGTTTTGTCCAACTCTGGAGGATTTCTAAGCCCTTCCTCAACTTTCCAGTTTGCAGGCCTTATAAAATTTTCAACATTTTAAAGTTGCAGCATCGAGGTATAGATGTATGCCTCCTCACATACATCTATCTATACTCAGTTAACCTCCATTGCTCCAACTACTTTCCCAGCAGTTTTTAGATGGACGGTAAACAGATGCTCTGTTCATTGTAATTTTTTTCATATGCTTACAATCTTCCCTCACACAAACTTTTATCACACACTAGATTGTTCAATAGGATTCCCCCCTTATTTTACTGTTACAAACATTCAACATGTGTGACACTCTGGTACAGATTCAACTGTTCCATGGGAAAACTAGGAAACAGATCCTCTTGCTTAAATCACATGGAGGTAGAGAATACTGAACTGGATAGTTTAGAATTCCTAGTGTTAGATCCTCGTCCTTAGTTAGGATTCAACTTCTGCTTTCATATGTTTACACTTACATTTAATAGAATAATTTAAATTCTAAATTTTACAATTCTTTCCATTGTAACACAGCTGACATACTGAACCCCATACTGCTATCACAGGGTTGTTGTTTCCTACTTTCTATTATTGGTCACAGGGAATTCTGTGCCATCAGTATTGTTATGATAGGTTTAGTTGTCTGGTACTTGCTGTTCATGGGTACTGTTTTGTTAACATTTTCTGTTTATACACACAGAAATTAAATATTCCTTTAAAAGATAGCAAGCTATACCTATACATAGTGATTAGATTTTCTGTTCAATTTATCTATCATCTCTAACCTCATTACTACAAAGTACTCATCCCTACAACCCAACCATTTGTCTCTACTATCAATAGCTTTAGTTGAAATTACATGATTTACTGAACCATTAATCAATCTAACATTTGCATAATGCACCATAACATAACAATTCATAAATTGCATAAAGAACCATAACATCAAATTTCATAAAACAGGGATATGTTTAATACAGACTTACAGAACTCTCTAAATTTATGCATGCACACCTCTACTATGACCAGTCCTCCCAACCTTAGAGTTCGTTTATCTCCAGAACTCACCCCCGAGCTGAGATCCTCCAAGAACAGACTAACCTCAATCTGTTCTGGAGCAGCTTATTTAAGCTGTGCTTTCCCCAAAGCCTGTTTCCAATTCTGCGTCCAGAATTTCAGGATGCTTTATTTCTGTTTAGCCTAGGCTTCCCATTTTGGGACTCTTTAAAGCTGCTTTAAGCTTTTCCTCAGCTTTTCCAGCTTTTTCTCACCTCTTCCCAACTACTCCTCTTCATTGGGGAAATTTAGATTTTTTCCTCAAAATCTAAATTAGAAATAATTTCTTTCAAGGATTTTTGAAAGATTTTGGGGAAAGAATTTTTCCTTTTCCATCACCTCATGGATTAGGCATGTGATCTCATTTTCTCATCTGTTCATAGTGCATACATAATAATTTATTTATTTTTCATAAATAAATAGTTAACCACATCCACACAATAATTATCCATTGGGGTCCACTCCCCTTTGGATTTATGTTCAAATGTCTTATTTGAAAAGCATAGAACTTGGGGGTGTTACAGAAAATAACCACGTTTGCGATGTATTTGATGTCAGTGGATGGTATTGACCGCTCTTTCTGTCTTCGCATGTCTCGGCCGTCAATACTTCACATGGCCGTTCACGAAGAATTTGAGATGACAGATTTTGTTCAAAATATTTTCTTCTAATAGAAGTTGAGAAATTTGTAAACGTATTTTTTATTTGTCAAAATAAATGTTTTAAAGATTTGTTAAAAGGATTCAAGATTGAAAATTTTAAACCTTAAAGATTTGTTGAAACGTTTTAAGATGGAAAATGGTAGATATTAAAGATTTGTTTGTTGAAACGTTTTAAAATGGAAAATTGTAAATATTAAATATTCGTTGAAACCATTCACTACTATGTTGAAATATTAAAGTCATCTACGTGCCTTGAGAACAGGAAGAAACAAAGTACAGAGGCAGCAGCAGAGGAGCTTGGGTGCAATGCACCGTGCATTCAAAGAAGAATGGGAAAATCGTAAGGATGAAATCAATGTTGATGGGCCGCAGCCACTATTGCAAAGAAGAATTAATTTTGTTATGGGCGTAGCCATTTTTGCAGAGGAATGAAGACTTTCATGGTTCCAAAGCACAGAAGAACAGAGTTTATTTAAAAACAGTCATTTCGGGCTTTTAAGCCCTCAACAACCAAAAATGAAGAAAATTGTTTAAACGGCGAAAGACTTTAAGTTTTTTAAAAGGCACGACAAGTGGTCCCCACCACATAAGCGCTAATCACAATCGCAATTTTAACTTGTAGTGTCTTGTTGATGTAAATAATCGCAATGCGATGCGATCACAATCGCAATCGCAAATCGCAGTAGATATGTTTCAAATTTCAAAGTGTCTTGTTGATGTGGTGAGTTCCGCAAGAGGAATGTTCAAATATGAAACCACAGCCATTACAATCGCCCTCCACCGTAAGCCAAGGTCCGCTGGTCCCACAGACCACGCGTCATGTTATTATACAATCGCAAGTATTGAATCGGGGCCCTTTTGTTTTGGGCCCGATCACATTATCGCAATCGGAAGTTTTTGGATGGTCGTATGTTATTATTTAAAGCTCGAACCTGATGGACTTATGCAGCGGATTTAAGTTTGGTCATCGCGTCTGGATAACAATCACAATCAAAATTTTAAAAGGGTCGTGAGTTATGTGTTGAAGTCCGGACCCGATGGGGTTATGCAGCGGATTTCATATTGGCTTATCGCGTCAGACTCTCAATCGGAGATCGGAGCTTTTGATTGATCGGTTTTTTTTTTTTTTGGTTCAAGACCGGATCCGACGTAGTTATAGTTTTGTTTTAATTTTATTTAATATGCACGGCATATAAAAGTCAAAAATCCCGTGAGGAAAATTGTAATGTAATGTAATGTTTTTTGTTTTCACACAGAACAGTTGTTTTGCACAGTGCGTTATTTGAAACAGAGTGTTTTATTTTTTTTTGAGAGACAGAGAGAAGTATTTTGACAGCAGTGCGTCTGTAGCAGTCTTGATCATATTTTGTGAATCCCTCCACTGAGGAAGACATTTTGTAATAGTTTTTAGTTCTGTTAATGAAATAGAAAGAAAAGTTTTATTCTGCAAATCTCTGTCATTTATTCTCTGTATTAGAAGGGGAGTATTATTCTCTCCATATTGTTTTGGAATTATCAGAAATTCCAACATACTACACCAACCTATTTCAAGGCATTTTTTTAAGAAAAAAGAAATCTTTTGTATTAAAAAGTCACTTTTTATTTTAGTTATTTTATATTAAAATTTAATATCAAGTGAATTGTCTTAAATATAAAATTTAAGACAAAAATAGTATGAGACAAAAATAGTTTGAGACAAAACTTCATATTTAAGACAAAAACTATTTGAGACAAAAAAATTTAAGACAAAAACAATTTGAGACAAAAACAATTAAGAAAAAAATATTTAAGACAAAATTATTTTAAGACAAAAAGAGTTTGAGACAAATATTTTAAGAAAAATCTTTATATTTAAGACAAAAGCAGTTTGAGAAAAAAATATTTTAAGACAAAAACAATTTGAGACAAAAATATTTTAAAACAAAATTTTATATTTAAGACAAAAGCACTTTGAGACAAAAATATTTAAGACAAAACTTTATATTTAAGACAATGGTGACTTAAGAGAATGACAATTAAGATGAAACCCAAACAAAATCATTAACATTCAGAAGTTTGCATTGAAATATCCATGAGTGGATAGTGGATAATTATATTTTTTATTTTTGAAAATAAATATTCAACCCACATGAAATTTAATCATGACATATATATTTCTTTTATATTATATTTTTCTTTTTTCATTAAACCACATTCTAAAAATATAATAAATAAATAGATAAAAAAAATATTATTTTCTGGTTGGTCACTCAAGGGGATTTGAACTTTGAATCTCATGTTTTAACATAATACTTCATAACATTGTGATTGTCAATTGAGTTACATTTCATGAACTAAAATTGTTTATTTTTTTTTAAATGTGAAAAAATTCAAACTAGCAATTGCACTAGATGTTGCAAAGGAAACATCGTAAGGCATGAAATATAAAAGAATCCTGACATATAAGAAATCAATGAATGATAAAAATTAGTAAACAAAACGTCATTCAAGAAAATATTCAATGAAGAAGGCTCATTAGACACAAGGGATGAAACTTTGGTTTTCAAATAGTAAATTGGCATTTGAAATTCACCGATATGAAAAATCAAATTATTTGAAAAATGTTATGGGCACAATAGCATAAATAGATTGTTGGGGGTATAGAAATGATGCAGCTGAGTGAGTTGTTGAGGAAGTATTGCCTGATAAAGGAGAAGGTAGTGGTCTTTGAGGGAGACAAGTTGTCAGCTTCAGGAGTAGGGGTTGTTGTTAGCTTAAATTTTGCGAGTTGCATTTTTTTGGGTGTGCCACAACCTTGATCTTGCTGATAGTTCATCAGCTGGCTACTTGAATGCATCCTCGAAGAGCTTATCTACTGGTTGATTGAGCTCATGATAAATGTGGGTGAAGGATGACCATTCTAGCTCCTGAATGCGCGACCAAATTTGAGACATCAGGGATTGAAGCTGTACATTCTACCTATAAAACTTTCATTAGCCCAGTCAACAACTATTTGAGATTCCCTTCTCTTGAAACCTCTTCAAACCACAAGAACTTTCCAAATAAATAACAACAAACAATGTTGAGAACTCGACCTTTAAATTGGAACCAGGAGCCAGAGTATATCTGATATGAATGAATTGAAAAGAATTTATATAAAAAACATAGTGAAGAGAAAGAATAATCAACATGTAAGGAGAAACATACTTTTTTAATGAGATCACCTCGATATTCTCTGATAATTTGAGTGGGATCTCCTTCAAAATTTCTTCAAGATATGTTTCCGGTCGGATGTACGAAAAAACACGAGACATTATAGCTACGTAACTTGATCTTCTAGGAAAAATGAATTGCTTCACCCATAAAACTTTACTATGAATACCATTTTCGTGTGATCTCCAGATGTGGGTAAAAGTGCATTATATAAGAAAATAAAAATGTTCATGAACTTCCCATGAAAGTGAGTGCATCAATCGATTTTAAGTTTGTTGTTCCATGTTGGTCTCTCTATTGTAGAGTTGTGGGATAGCTGTATCATGTAACTATACTATATTCAATAAATACTCTTGCACTTACCTTGATATTTGAGGAGTAGCGCATTTTTAGATGCAACTGTATGGTCTGCGATCTCCTAATTGTGAACTATGTATAAGATATCTAATTGGATGTTAGCCAAAGTTTTCCATAGGTATAGCATATCCAATTTTCACCCTCTGAGGGTTGTCTTGCCCATGATCACACACATCTTCTGATGACTGCTATAATCAGGCCACTTGCAATGCTTCTTCTAGAGTTTAAAGGAAACACCTCCTTGAAGATAAAATAAATAAATAAAACAAGAAAAAATGTTGTAACAATTTAGTTAGACAACAACTAAAAATCCTCTTGAGGTGGAAAATTCCATCCCAATTGAAAACAACTCAAGGTATTATAGAGATAAATCAGGACAATTATGCAACTTTTTCAAGGAAGCAACAAGAAATTTTTCTATATAGAATAAGAAAATATTTTCAAACAAGAAGATACCACAGTGGGCATGCACAAGAAGAAGAACCAAAGAAATAAAATTCAATAAAGGAAGCACAACCACCACTCCAAACATGCTTCTCCAAAACACATACAACTCCAATAAATCCCACTGAAGCTTACAAATTTATCAAACCATAACTTACTAACAAATTCAACAAGCCAAGATGCTACAATTTGTTGAGTCACCCCCAAATCAATTAGTAATTATCGCATGAATGTACATTTGTTTGTAATTTTATTTAAAAGTTTGAAATTATCTCAAGATCGTATAAAATATATACAAGAGTTTAAAAAATGTAAATTTTGCCTACCTCCACAAGGTATCATCGTACCCAGATAGGTGACAACATACAAGTCTAAATTTTCTACCTATAAGTTTCAATGGCACTTCAACGTGTCAATAACATACTGGGAAAAATGCTTAATGAGATTTTCCTATTGGCTAAAGAGATGTACATCCGTCCATCCAAAAATACACATCTCAATCAATCCAGCACCATTAATTGTGCTAAATAGTTCATCATGTTATTTCAAAGATTACAATATGGTCTTATATTAGCTCACGTATTCCTTAAATATTTGAAATCCAAATTGCCTTAGCACAGTAGACCAGAAAGATTCGTACTCTAAAATACAAAAAAAGACAACAAACTAAAATAGCAACTTTAACTCTAATCCATACACTTCATTCTTAGCAACATGATATCTAATGAAGAAGATACGTGGAAAAAAAGACTTCATATATTGTCTATCACATGTCAAACCGAGTGAAAAAACACATGCATAGAACACATAAAAAATAGGGTTCATAGATCAACTTGTATTCTATGGTTTCAAACCCTTCTTGTCTCCTTCAAGGGGGTTTCTTGAGGTATTCAAAAAGACTTCTTTTTTCAAACCAAATGGATTGTTTCTTTCACATATGTATGGAAACATACTTTCCAAATCAAATTGTAATAGATTCATAAGATGATATTATTGGTATTAGCTACACCTTATTTGGAGACATCATTTTTATTGTAGGGTTGGTACCTTTATATTGGATGTGGTTGGTGATGTGAAGACTACTCAACTTCTAGTAAAGATTCGTACAAACTCTAACAAGCTTATGGATGCTTGTTTACAAAGGGAGACCCCTCTAAGCTTAACTCATTGGATTTTGTGTTTTTTCATGCTAATTATTGTTCTCAACTTCCTTCTCCAAGGGGTCGAGACTATTTTCTTGATTTATTTTACATGGCCTAGTGAAAGAAGAAGAATGGAGATTGTCTCCACATCTTTTCCATTTTTCTAAGTTACAAATAAAAAGAGTCAAATTATATAGCCAATAGACTAATAGCCTCTTGATACACCTTTAGTGAGATATGCATAGCTCTCACCTATAATTATAGCTCAATGAAATGACATCTAATGGCTCCAAGACACCATTATAAATGGAGTAGTTGTGAAGCTGTTGTTAAATGATTGCCTCTAAATGTTCAATTCTCATGAATTTTGGGGGAGGGGGATCTTTTGGTGTATTGAACGGGGCAAGGGGACATAAGGGTAGCATGGATGGGTAGAAGTGAGAGGTTCAAGCATGGTTTACTGAGATCTATAATCCTAACATTAGAGAATGAGAAGGAGCCTTAGGGCCTTATGGCATAGGGGCTAGGGGACCTATAGGTAAGGCAATGAGAGAAATTGATAGGGGAAACCCCAATAGTTTTGACAAGGGGATTAGGGGCCACATTATCACAACCCATACACACTTAACCCATAACCACTAAAATACCTATCCCTTTAACCCCAAAGCCACAATCCCTTAACCCCTACACCCATAACTCATAACAAATTAACCCCTTGATCCCTTAAACCCAAAGCCACTAACCCCTTAACCCCTAACCCCTAACTTAGAATCCTTGAACCCCACAAACCATAATCCCATATCCTCTTAAACCTTTACCCTTAACCAATAACCCCTTACCCCTAAACTCATTAAAACCTAACCCATTAACCCGCTGACACCTAAATACAATAACCCTTAGGCACTTAACCCCTAAATACCCTGACATGTAATCCCTTGATGGTTAATTGTTAACCCCTAAATCCATTAACCACTAAGACATTAACCTCTAACCATTAACCCCCTTATACCTCAACCCCCTAACCCCTAAACCCCATAATCCCTAACCCTTTGCCCTTAACCCTTAACCCCTTGTTCCTAAACCCTTAAACCCCTTAACTTATATAACCCCTTATCCTTTCTCCCAAATCATAGGTGCTCCAACACTAATATTCTTGGGAATATTATGATTTTTCTTGCTAACTGCTCCAAATAAAACCTCTTAGAACTAGTTGGGTCCAAGGAAAAGAGCTACAAGGTCCCCAAATATGATCTACATTTTATGGACAATCACATTTCCCCCAAATATCCTCAACGTATTTGCCTTGGTGTAACATAGGATGCCACAAGTAATCATAATCATAAGACTCAACATTCCTAATGACTAGGAGGCCTTAAAAATAAAACAACATCTTAACTTATACCTAAAAATACTAAAATTTCCTATCCCAAATATGAAATAAGAAATTCTACAAATTTATAGGGCAACAAGGAAACCAACTTCCTCTTCTATAAATATTTAAGACCTTCTGGAGGACAAATACAAATTTTGAAATAAATTGTTGAAATTATTCTCTTGCATCAATAGCTACCAGTGTATCCTTATAGGTCACCCCATTTAGCAATAGTAATACCAGTGTCATTTACCTATAAGGAACTCCTTGCATAATTCTCTCTTAGATCCTAGCAAGCATGAAATTTTTTAGTAAAATGGATTTTCACCCTACAAGATTCTATCCTCATGGCCTAAGATAAGGCATCCCTCTATGTCACCCGTGAATATTGCATTAATGGTACACTATTAAAGAGAAACATAATTTGAATGGGTCATTATTTTTGTTGAGTTTCATGGAGAGTATAGGAGAGTTTGTTGATCTAGTTTTGTAATTTTTCGTCATACTCGTGAGAACTTTCTCCAACCATTTTATTAATCTCCTTCAAATTAGTGATTTTTTGTTGTTCAATTTTTAACCTCTATAAATTAGACATAAATATCTCCTTTAATTCGTTTAAGTACTTAGCTACACCCTAGGGATAAATCTATATGAGCTTCACGCGCCATTAGAGAAGCTTCCCCCACTTTGTGGTTAGGAACTTTATCAACTTACAAACTAGCACTACAATCCTTTTCACCCTCCAAATGAATCCACATAAGAATCGATTTGGTTTTTCATCACCATAACTCTTCATAAATTTCTTGGAACTATTATAACCATATTGTTGGTTGGGTTGTTCACTAAGATAAAACCTTATGGACATGTTTGAATAATTAGGCCTACTCCCCTACTTGAACTAAAATTCAAACATAACATATGCCACTTCTACTTGTATTCCCACCTTCATTTTGTTTTCACCACTACTATATCCCAAACTACTAAGAAAAGTTTCTTTCAATTCAAAAGTAGAATAAAACGTTGGCATTACTACTAGGTTTTTAAAATTCATAGGGTGGTTGGTTTGGATTGGATCCACTTTTCTTAGGATATATCGTGTCTAATACTTGAGATTCCTCTAGCTCAAACAATTAGAACACATTATTAAGTGTTTCTTCCTCTTCTTTCTTTGTGATGATATCTCTCTCTATAGGCTAATCAATACCTTACAAATCGAGGCTTCCTTTCTCGCATTAGATTTTTGTATAATCAATACCTTTCTCGCATTAGATTTTTGTATAATCATTCAACATATTTACATTATATTTTGTTTTGAAATCAGGAGCAAGCCTAGAAATAAGGGTCTGAAACAAAACCGTGAGCCCATATTTGCCTTCGTGACCAAAAGCGATGTGGATCACTTGGAGGATGGATATAGATTACGTAGAAATATATAAAAAGGGTGAAGCAGTTTCACATCGATCCCATCAGGTCCTCCATTGCAAAGTATATCTCTAATATTGAGTTTTTGTTGAAGTTCCATTCCATGGCGTCTGCAAATAACATGATCAATGATTTGCTAAGAAATTACAGCAAGCAGTTGGTGATTGTCTCCTATTATGTATTAGTGCTCTTCGTCACTCTGATCACATCCTAGAAAGGGTGCAGGAACAATTGAGAAACACTGAATGAGACTTCCAAGGCTAGTTAATATTCACCGGTGACAAATGCACATACGATCCAAAAGTTAGCACTCACATCTGTTCTGGCACTAAGGGCTCTAGAACAGGCACTTGCAAGGTGTGCATGCCTCTACAAGGAAGGAATACCCCTTCCAAGGATTTCTCCAACACCGACACTAGAGTCGAATGTTTCACCTCATCTCGTCGTTACACCACATACGATTTCTCTCCTGTAATTTATTCCCGTACGCCTGTGATTCTCACCCTCAATGACTCTAGGGTGTTTGCCCAAGTCCCTCTAAGACTGTTTCCCAACCCATCGAATTGACCAATTCGATATGCTGGGTGATTTATCTATTGAGGCGAGTGATTGTTCTACTAGTCTGATAGTGATAAATGAAGTCATGATTAGGTATCGTGCACTCCTGTGCCATTGTTGATTCCTTTTGGAGAAGTTGTCCAAACTTTTTAGCCAATAATTGACAACTGACTCCTTCATATTAGTATTTCTTTAGGCTAAAATGGGAATTCCTCTCAACCTATTCAATGCCCGATAATGCTACTTGATCTGGTACATCATAAGCTCAATTCTCATTACCAGATCTCTTAGAAAATTCAACCCCTCCTTGCAGTGAAGTGCACTTCTAACATGATGGAAAATTTGGTGGATGGCAATGTCAATGCTCACACCAATAAATTCAGAGATGAAGCTGGAATAATGAGGCCACACGATGTGATTTTGTGAGTAACACAGATTCAGAGTGCAGAGGGGGAGTTGTCACATGGCATCCCTCCCTTGCATGTCAAACGCATGCAGTCTATAACAAATAAAAAATGTGTCACTTTGTAGTACAATGTGGAACATGCTAACTATGCCAAGGTTGTTTTATGGTGGCTTTTTTGGAATGAATATACATTTCAAAACCAAGAATGAAGTGCACACTAACTTCTCTTTTCATTGATACATGCTTTGATAGTAAATCAGTTCACGATTGATAGCTAACTTCTACCGCTTCTCTTATGTTTTTGGTATTTGAATTTACATATTTCCTAATTATGTGGCTTGGTTAACAAATATATCATGGATAACACTCTAAAATTCATCCATAGTTCTAGTTAACAAGATTATAATGTCAAAATTTGCACGTCTGTGTGAACTCTCTCAAGGATCCTCGAAGCACGACTCTCCCTTTCATGAAATGTGGACTATACATACTTCCCCATGGTGCAACATTTGCACTGATCTAACTGAGCAAGTGTTCCAATTGGAGGTCTAGTAGATATTTGTTGCATGACTTTTAAGGCTCCATGATGAAGATTTCCCAATCACTTGTGCCATAATTCACCCTCTTCCCAGCTCACCACTTTTTATACCTTACCCATCATGGCAGTGTAGCCATCTACCTCCAGCTTGTAGATATTCTTAACTCGAATCCATATCCTCTTGGCTTGACCCATTGTTTTATGTCGTAGGATAGATTTTACATTGCTAAGAACAACTTCATAGCCTCTGTCCTCCAACATTGCGACTGAGACCAAGTTTTTCAACATTGCGATCTTTCAATTGAAATGGTTTACCTGACTCCCTCTGAAAGGTAATGGTACCAATTACAGTCGCATTGTATCGTCCATCGTCGTATATGCATCTAGAGATATTTCTCCTCCAAGTCACTGAAAATATCCTTATCTCCTGTCATGTGGAAGGAAGCGCTACTATCCAAATACCACACCGATCCTAATGCACTCGACACCATGCATGCAATCAAGGAGAAGTCGAGTTCAAATTGTGAGGCAAGGGCCTCACCAGCTGTTCAAGGAAGATAATCATAGGCAATGTTTGTATTTCATCCATACAAATGACAATCAATAGATATATATGGTTACTAAAGGAAAACAACAAGTTATTACAAAGGGGGCACCATATTGAACTATTTCTAGTAGGTTGGAACTTCATAATAAGAAAAAAATGAATATCGTGGAGAAGTAGTGCCACGGTGTTGTGTTGACTTGTTTCTCATACATTTACTGCATTATCATGAGTATTACATGCTAAAACAACACATATTTTATAAGACATGCACCTCACTAAATACACTTTCAACATATTTGTCAATTAAAGGAAAAACATTAGCTACGAAGTGTTTTGAGCTGGTGTGTACTTTCAACAAACATAGTTTTGAAAGAGTGCAAATTCACTAGAGATGAATTGTGACATCCAAAATGATCTAGAACACAAGCCTTTAATCCACAATTTGATCCTGTTCTCTTTCCTCAACTACATTATCTCTCCTCTTGTCCTGTTCTATAAAGGAGAGGTGCAAGTCCTCATTTTAGAGGGTGGATTTACTTACAAAGATGTCTAGAGCTTCTCATCACCTACCCTCATCCATTTTAGACTTGAGAGCACTTCCATTATTGCATGTAACAACTTGATAGGGTAGCCCATGGTACAATGTCTTTATGATTTTAAAAGATTTAGTGAAGGTGCGATGGGGAGAATTAAAAAAGGAAGACAACAAGGATTCAGACTTCCTACTGCTACCTCCCAAGGTGATGGGCCCTGATGAGAATACCGTGAAGAAGATAGTTGAGTACAGGTTCAAAAATGAAGGCCAAAAGGTTTACTGAGATCTATAATCCTAGCCTTAGAGAATGAGAAGGTGATTTAAGACCTCATGACAAAGGGTTTAGGGGACCTAGAGTGAAGGTAGCGAGAGAAATTGATAAGGGAAACCCCAATAATTGTGATAAGGTGACTAGGGGCCCCATTATCACAACCCATAAGCCCTTAACCCATAATCATTAAATTCCCCATCCCATTAACACCAAATCCATAATCACTTAACTCCTATAGTCATAACTCACAACCCATTAACCCCTCAATCCCTTAAATGATAAACCAGTAACCCCTTAACCCCTAATCCCTAACTTAGAATCCCTGAAGCCCCTAATCCCTAACCCCTTATCCTCTTAAACCTCACCCTTAACCCTTTAGCCCTAACCCCTAAACCCATTAACCCCTAACCCTCCCCTTAACCTGTTGACACCTATATCCTATAACCATTAAGCTCTTAACCCCTAAATCCCCTAACCCCTAAGCTCTTGGTGCTTAACCCTTAACCCCTAAAGCCCTTAACCGCCAAGTCATTAGCCTCTAACCCTTACATCCACTAGACCTCAACCCCTTAACCCGTAAACAACATATACCCTAACCCTTTACCCTTTACCATTAACCCTTGATACCTAAACCCCTAAACCCCTTAACTCCTAAAACCCTTAAGCAAATTGACCAATATGTTTTAAAGTTTTATCTTATCCACCTTAGCCACATAAATGCATGTTTCACACTAACAGAACGTGCTCACCTCCTTGTGCCATCTCTTTTTTTTCTCTTCCAAATTTCTAGACATATTCTCCCCACCTATTCTTCCCTCCAAGCTCTTTCCAATTATTAAATCCCCCTATTTGAACAAATGTTTGGTATTCTCTTGACACCTTTGAAACCTTTTGAACTCTTTTACTTGTGCCTCTATGTTTCCATCCTCACTAATACTCATTTTCATTACCAAAGTATTGTGATGAACCCCCTTCGTTCTATTCATCCACCACTTCTTAATTATTGCATTTTGATTAAAATTATATTTTCCCCTCTTCAATAATGCTAACAAAACTCCTTCCAAACAATAACAAACAGAAGCAATAACATACCAAGCCAATGTAGAGATTCACCACTTGACCTTCCATATAAGTCAACAATGACAATCGTATTCTTTTAATGGGAAAAAGCTACAAGAAATTGTTATCCCTTGAATATGTCAAAAGAATGCTTCGCAACCTATGGTACTGTTTCAATAGTGTGGACTCCTAATTGGCTTGCGTTGAAGGTTTTCTGGTTGGTGACTCTGCCTCCAGGGACCTTATTGATCCTCCGGTTGATCATGTACAAACTCTTATTATTATTTCCTTAAGTGTGGAAATTATGTTTTATTGTCACCTGTATGAGATTGTATGAATATTTATGGTCTTGTCGATGGTGGAGAGAGTATCTAGAGTGGATCTTTGTTTGGTCTCATTGTACATGCACTAGAAGTGGAGGATTCCCATTGTTGTTGTCAAAATTATGCTTACTTGGTCTTTTGTTGGTGGTTTATGTTTATGTTTTCATGATCCTTGGGATTTGGTGCTAGCATCAAAGTATACTCTGTTTCCTCTCATTTTATGGGCACCTGCAACTTGAATTTTAGCAATTGAAGATTGTTTTAACATATGCTTTCAACTTGGCTTGTTTTGAGATGGATGAGTATGTTCGCATCTGAGAAAGTGGTTACTCTTTTCATGCTATATGGAAGATGTGGTTTTGTGTAGAGGACCCTCAGGAATACTATGATTTACTAATGTTTCCCTCTGTCAAAGGACGCTCTTTTCTAGGTTTAGAGCTCTATTTTCTTCTTGTTTTCAAGGCAAATATCACTAAAGCACATTCGTTTTCAGTTTATGTGCACTATTTGTCTAGAATTGTCTCATTTTATGAGGGGCCTAAACTCTTGATGCAAATCTTTAGTTGTTGTTGAAATGAGACTCCGTTATTATTGTAATAGTGTTTTTGTGGTTCTGCAATATTGTGATCATTGGAGAAGCTAGTGCTTTTAGAAGTATATATATTTGTTGTTTAATCTATCAATGTAAATCTCCTATTATAAATCTCTTATTTTGATATGAATATGAAGTATTTTAATTTACAAAAAAATATGGAGCAGAGAATAATAACTTCATCCTAGCCAGGGATAAAACTTCCAACTAATCACACTATTTAGCATGTTTATAAATTTTAAAACAATAAGCAATTTATTTTGGAAGAAAATAGTTGAAATTTTAGTTGTCTTTGTTTGTGCACTAGCCAAGCCATGCAATGATACATTTGTCATTTTTGATATGAAGTGCTTAGATAACTTAGGGAAAAATATAGTTAAAGTTAAGGCCATCTCATAATGTTTATTGAAATAAACTAAGAGAACTTTCATTTTTGAAAAATACCATATCGACATATATTATAATTTATTTTGTAATATTGAATACAAAATTTATTATTGATATTAATTTTAAAATATAAAATTAAAAAATAAAATAAATAATTATTTTAATATTTACTTTTATAATAAAATTAAAATAATTTATAATTTGAATAACTTGATAAATTATAAAAACTAAAATTAACAACACTAAAAATATTTTTAAATAATTTGATATCCCTTTTATTATTGTAAAAATGGAAAATTAATTAATTTGACAATTAATGTTTTAATATTTGTCAAAATCCAACTCATATACTTTCAACAATCCTTTGTACACATTTCCAAAATATCATATACTTTCCAACCATCTTTCAACACATTTCCAAAATACGCAAATACAAAATTAATATTAATTAATTAAAATATACAATACATGATACCATTTACTAATTTCATTCGTCAATTTCCAAAATACACTCGTAACGAATTGTCCGATAGCGGGTTTGCTAATGGAATACATGATACCATTCACTAATTTCATTCATCAATTTCCAAAATAAATTTGTAACGAATTGTTTGGTCATGTTTTTGCTAATGGAAACACGAGCTAATCCATTTAAATTGGGTACCCTTTTTAGCCCCTTATCAAATTATGTTTGTCTTCTACGAGCTTGCAAGTCACTTAAACTCTGTCATGCGCTTATTTTGTTTGTGTTCTAAACTCTCTGGTCGTGAGTCGTGATAAGCGCTCGAGATCAAATGCCATACAATCGTCACGTTGCGATTGACTCCCGTGTGATGTCCCGCCGGAATGTTGCGCTCTATATTTCAATGAAATAAGAGGAAAAATACCCAAAAAATCGCACGAAGACATATTTTCGAAATCGAGAAGATCAGTAAGAAGCCCTCGAACCGATGGTCCTCGAACTTGCAAGAGCAGGGGAATATCGAACTTGAAACAACGGGGGAATAGATTTCAGGAATGTTATGTAGGCGAGCAAGCTGACCCTATCTGAGGCAACCCACCCATCACAGGTGAAGGTGTGGTTATATCTTAACTCAGAATCCCTGGCCTTGATGCTTTCAGATTCATCACCTTCTGTATTCTTTGAAGTCTCCGTCTTCTACAGCAACCCGAATCCCGGCTCCCGCATCAGAGGCATGTTTTTTGCACCTCATGGTTGGATCCTTGAGACCTCCACGTTTCGAACCCCACACCCCACCCCTCTGTTCCCACCCACACACGCAAGTTGAACTGGACGGATGTCAAGAATCATAGAATGATACCCTTGCCGATCCCTTTATCTGCACTCTCCGTTCAATCTCATTGCTTAAATCGGACGCCTTCCCTCCTATAATCATTTGTAAACGTACAGGCATAGGAAGTGGCCAAGCACAGCACAACATCACTACTCTTAGAGGCGATATATCTGGTTCTATGTTTCAATAATTTGAGGCTTTAGTGGCTGATACAGTAGGTAAGTGCATGCTTTGTTTTCAATTTGCTGTTCTTTTTTATTTAATACTGGTTGATTTTTCTCCGGCTAAGGAATTTAAATCTCATAACTATTGCGGGGATGCTTGCTACGTGATCTTGTGTTAAGATATTTGTCCGGGATAGGTTTTCTAGCCAGATTTATCTTAACATAGCGTGGCCGACCTGTGTTGGAAACCCTAGGCTGTTAAATTTTTGTAAGTTCGATCTGTTTTGTTTCGAATGGTGGATCTTACATGGAAGGAATGTGATCTTAGGACTGTAATGATATTTGCAAGTTATATTTTTTGTCGTTTTTTCAGAGCTTTCTGTCGAGAGGCATCTTTAATCTTTTTTTCCCGTTGTAATGAAGTCAGTTTACTGGTGCAGGATAGGCTATATGGTAAATCTTATGAGGTCTTTGTATTGGGAATTTGAGTACATATTTAGTCTAATATTATGTCTGTGTTTGAGAATATCGCAATTTTTTGTCTGATTTGATGAGGTTGTGTAAGGAGTTCAGAGAAACAAGGTGCAGATGTTCTTTATATCGGGATTTGGTGTATAAACAGTGTGTATACGTCCATCCATTTTATGTGGCGCAAAGGAATGGATGTATGCGCATCATTTAATGTTGTTGTCTGATTCAATGAGGTTGTGTGAAAAGTTTGTGGAAACAAGGTGCACACATCCTTTTATCGCGATTCAGTATATACTCAATGTGTATACTTCTATCCATTTTTACCTGCGTTGAGTGGATGCATGCCCAGGGTGCCTTTACATCCTATTGGCTGTAATTCCTGTATACATGATGTGCATCCACCATTGTTTACATCCAACACGGAACAGGGCGAACAGGGCTGCTAGTCATCCATGTTGTTTAGGAGTTGAAGCATACAAAACACACATGCCTCTATTTTCAGTTAGTCTTTAACGAATGTCAAAATCTCTTCATACAAATGCCCTCGCCATTTTCCAACAATCTTGAGGTGCTACAAGTCTAATTCATGAAATTGTATATATTCGTATCATTGGTTTTGCTAGAAATCTAAGGTTTCCAGCATTTCTAAGTGTTTTTTATTCTGCTACAATTCGAATTCATGTATATGCTCTATATATACGCCATCTTTCACATCCAACAAGGAAATAGGTATACACAAATGTTATAAATTTGTTATGTTTATGAGATGGAGCGTGCACAACACATGCACACCTCTATTTCCTGTCAGTCTATTTCTAACTCATGTCAGTCTTTTTCTAACGCTCGAGTCTCTTTGAACAAATGCATGTGATATTGTTATATCAAGATTATAAGAGAGGATGATCGATGTCTTGCTATAAATGAAGGCTACCAGCATTTCCAAACATTTTGAAGGGTTTGTGACCAGAGGATGTGTTCTAAGCCTTGTCCTAGCCATTTAAGCTCGTTAGCATTAGATAACACAACATTGAATATCTCAAAACTCTCTGGACTTGTTTTCTGTGAAATGGGTATATTGTCCTTGTCGGTTGAACTTATTAATGTTGAAGAGCCACATAGGAAGCAGGGTATGACACTGGTACAGACCATCTATGCATTTTTTCTAAATATGCAGCACCTCCCATCTTGCAAGAAAGTATAGCTACAATTTGATTATCTTCTTAAAATATTTTTCTAGAGTTAATATAAGTTTTTCCTTCTCCTTGACATCATCTAAAATAAGTTGTCAGGTTTTATTTAACATGGACCATGGATTTAATTTCCATTGATTGCTTTATATAGTTTTCCTATTAGATTTTTCTAGAGTTAATATCAGTTTTTCCTTCTCCTTGACATCATCTAAAATAAGTTGTCAGGTTTTTATTTACCATGGATCATGGATTTAAATTCCATTGAGTGCTTTAGATATTTTTCCTAATAGAATTGTACTTAGAAAATCCACTGTTTCATATAATAAAGCCCCGGCCAGCCAATAGGCCAAAAAAAGCCACGGCAGCCATCGTTTTTATATCCACAATGCCCAATCGCGTTGGATCGCGCACGGTTCTGAGGGCCTGGCTGGTGTGACAGAGCTCCGCTTAAAATCGAAGTTCGAGTTTGGGTCTTAGCTATGCGGGTATCGAGGTGAGGGCTTCCAAAGGCCCTGAGGGTTTGGAAAAACTTGGGATTGTGGAATTGGTACACGGATTTTCAGTGAAGATCACTGCGTCTCAGATTCTGAAGGGAAAATATGGGTCATCGCTCCCAAGCGGCATCTCAACTTCTGAAGGGAAAATATGGGTCATGGCTGCCAAGCTCAAGGACGAGCAAGGGACTTCGAAATTGAAGGGCAAGGGTTTTGAACCTAGGAATCTAGTATGTATTAGTTTGATTAAGTGTTGTGTCGTTGATTGAAATGGCTTCGTTTAGTCAATTTGGCTTTCACTTCAACATATGTTGTTGGGGAAGGACAATGGGGTCAGGGTTTTGCTGCTTCAACATATGTTGTTGGGGCAGGACAATGGGGTCAGGTTTTGGCCAGCTTCTATTGCTTGTCTGGCATCTCCAAAAACATATGTTGGGGCAGGACAATGGGGTCAAGGTTTGGCCATCTTCTATTACATGTTTGGCATCTCCAAAAAGCCTTGAATATTTCTTGGTAGTCTTTATATGCTCCGCCATATTCTATGGCTTTTCTGGCATCTCCAAAAGCCTTGGGATCCATGCCAACTACTAAATTGAAAACTAAAATCTTGCATTAATAAAAATACTCTATTTCCTTTAATGAATGAGATGATATGCAGTATGTCATTTTTTCGCTCCTTCCTATTGTATTTTGTTCATGTTGTTAGACATTTCCTTTATATTTTGTTTTGTTTTTTGATGCATTTTGTTCATTTTGTCAGACATTTCCTTTCTGTTGTGTTTTGTTCAGAATATCAGTCATTTTCCTTGCAATTTAAGTGAGTTTGGAACATCCTCATTTGTAAGGTAATAGTATAACATTCTTTCCCTTTTTAAAATTTACTGGGTTTCTACTATGTGGAGTGTGATCAGGCCTCTGCAGTACTTGGCATTGGGGTTTTACTCCGTGCACAGTGGCAAGGATGGAAGGGATTGAACTTGACAACACATTCTGCACTTGGCATTGTGGGCCAACAAAAGGATTGAGCTTACGAACACATTCATGATTCAAGGGAGTGGGGATCCAACTCGGTAGATAAGTCTGTCGGGATTGAACTCACAACCACATTTTCCTATCCATTGAGAAAAACCTACAGAGACCATGACATATAAATGCAGTACAGGAAAAGATATTCACAGAATTTTACTTCATAATAAAAAACAATTCTACTGCCCAGTGCCAACCTAGCTCAAGAATATAACAAAAAATCAATAATAATATGAAGATCTCCCCAACTACAGGTTCAACCATGTTTTCCTACAGAACTGCAAAAGCTATGTAAAAAAATACAAAAATTGTTTCATTGAATGCACAAGTCCTCCGATCCACTAGATCAAATTTTCCAAGACCTTAAAGAGAGCGAAATCGGGGGCTAAAAACACATTAAAAGCACAATGAAAGTGACCTAATATGTTCAACTTACCTTACAGATAGGATATTCTATCAACGTCAACCAATGCTCAAAGAACTTTGTGATTGTGTAATTCCACACAATATTCTTAGCTATGGTGATTTTGTGGCAAACCATGTAAAATATTCTTATTTAATTAGTGCATGAATTACCTGATCCCTAAGCACTACACTGTAGTTTTTTTTTGTTAGATTAGTATATGATTTACTTGATCCCTAATCACTATATTGTTATAAAGATCAACCAAAATAAGAGTTACAATAAATATTTCCTGTATGTTTTGTACAATTTTTGGGCTTACCTTAAGATTTCTGATGATGCAGTCTCACAGTCATTTAAATATCTCTCTTTCTATTTGCATCCCTTAAATCCCAAAGGTAATATGACTTCGCTGATTGCTTTCATATCAGCTGACAGTCTAGTGTTGGGAATAGTATTGTGAGTAAATAGTTCTGATATATGATTTTTTTGAGCAGGAAACCTCGTAAATAGTTTTTTGCATGAGTGTGAAGCAAATTTGCTTGCATATAAAAGGAGAAATGACCAATATTTCAAGGTAGTCTTGCCTTAGATGAGTGGTATTCTCAAAAAAAGCTTTCACAGCTGTCATATATGTCATTCTCATCCTCCTCGACATCATCATCATTATCTGGGCCACTTGCTCCTCTTTCAGTGTCAAGTTCTGCTTCAGCTTCCTCATTTAGTAATTTTCCAACAGTTATGCAAAGCAACCAGCCCATAGAAGGGACTATTTATTCTCCTGTCTCCTTTTTTCCACTAAGAGTAGATCCTCATTAAAAGTGAGGGATAACTCGGGAAAGGGAAGTTATTTTTTTGTGCCTTTGAAGGATGCAAACAGGAAAGGTGACATGTCATCCCAACAATTAAGGAAGTCGTTAAGGGCAGTCAAAATACATACTCTGAGCCAAACGAGGTTTGTGGTATTGGATTCAATGGGAGACATAAATATTTTGAGCCTGCACAATCTGGTATCTACTAGGGAGGGTTAGAAAGAACAAGACCATGATGTTGTTGTAGATATTTGTTTAAGACATTTGAAGTGCCCCGTGAAAGTTAATATGCTTGTAGTTTTTCCGGAGGTGTCATCATTTAGTAAGTGCTACTACTATTACCCTTTCCATCAAATATAGTGATAACATACTAGTACCATCACTTATATTCTAATGAAACTATTTCAGCATCGCAAAAGCTCTGGGTATCAGACGGACGCCATTCCATTCACTTACTGTCATTTCCTGAAGTGGACGCATCCCATTGTGAGGCTGACAAGGATATTGCTGACAAGAAGTCCCTAGAGCTCTCAGGTTTGTCTGTACAAACTCAATGACTAAGGTGATATTGGTTCTTTTTTTGAGGAAAATGCTTGTAGCCATAGTCTTAATATCTTAGTTAACATGCCAGTTATGTATTTTTCAATGCATCTATGAAACGAGTCAAATTTTCATAGAGAACACATTCAGTTATAGAGTTTAATATTGAGTTAAATGTTTGGGACGACGGTAAGAAAACATTTTATTTCATTTCCAGAAATGATGGATAAGACAATATGATTTTCAATAGAGAGAAGGAGGCCATTCAAAGTTAGAATGCTTGTCGAACTTCTTATGAATAATGTGCAATAAATTTTAATTATTTTAGGCCTCCAAACTGAACTTGTAGTTTAGAGAATATTACCAATCAGTTTATATTAGTCCACTGGAAAGCACTAAACAAGAGTTAAAAAAACCTGTAAAATGATGTGGAACCAGAGATCAGACTTTAAAATTTCCTTTTCAAACCAGTGATAGAACTCCAAGGTAAGCTTCAAAATTTAGTTCAAATCTTGATTAAGTTCTGGTTAAATTTAAAGGGGAATTAGTTATGTTCCATGGCTTGTATTTTGAAAAACTAATGTAAATGACTAAAAGAAAAACTTCAGGCTTTAGAGACCCCCTGCTCCAAGTGAAAGAAGCAAGCTTTATGCCCAACACAATAGTGGATTGAACCTCTACAAAACGGAAAGCTAGTCTTTCAAAGCACTTTTGTACAAATAAAAAATGGCTCACGGCCAACCCAGAATTTGGTAACAAAACATATCAATTTTTTTTATTTTTTTATGATGATACCCTTGCAAAAACCCTCTTTAGAAATCAAACAAAAAAAAACAAAAAAATATATGACAGCAAGATGATGGTGAAGCTAGAAACCCTCTAAAGCACATAATCTTTGTGGTTGCCCTTAAATACCTTTCCTAGAAAAATTTAATGCAAGAATGGGCTTAGATCCCCTTGGTCTAAAACCTTAAATTCTTCAGAAAAATTTCTTTGTGACCGAATTCTTCACGCTTGCAGGGAACAAAACTACCAAGAAATGGATTGATGCCCTAAGGGCTTGCGTCCAAGATGGAAATAACTGGAACTTTACAAACAGACCCAAATAAATTTGGCAACTTTCAAAGGAGGCTAACGCTAAAATTTCTCTAAAAGGAGCTCAGAAAAAAGAAGAAGGCTAATGACAGAAAAATTAAAACAAGTGAAACCCCTCTTCAAATTTTGTCACCAAATCCTTCAGAAATTCACCAGAGTTTATCTTAAAAGATATGTCTCAAAGGGTCAATTCTTCCCAAATAGTACAAATAGCCCAGGAAGCTTGCCTGAAAAGAAGAAAATGTGTATTCTACTATGTTGTGACTACCTTCCAAACCCTCACGGCTACACAGTGGTCAACACAACTTCATTCTTAACATCTTTTGCCACTCTCGAGAGATCAAGGAGAATGACGATACATAGATTAAATCAAGATAGGCAATTTACACCCACCAATTTAAACTCCGAACATGTTATCATAGGCCGGTTCATGAAGTCTCATAAATATGTTTGGAGTATATATATATATATATATATGTATATATATATATATATATATATATATAACTGCTGGTGTACTAGAAAAATAATGTGGTAATGAAACTCCTTGAACATGCACCTTAAACTATTGAGAAAATAAATTGACTTCTGCCCTCAAGATTTTGATACTTGCCATTAGTTGAGAAAATGAAAAACTTACTGTAGCTATACATAGTTCAATACAATTTGACTGATTTCAAAAGCCAATGGAGGGTCCAAACAAACTTCTGATGTACGATGTGCAAGAGAAGAGATCTCAGATATAAAGGAGGTCTGATCACAAACAATCTTAAGATGTCCACAAATTTGTACATCTCCAAAACTGTTTCTTTCAAAGATGCTACTACATGGCTTCAAGATTACTGTATAGAAGTCATTTTTTTTTCTCAAAGCTAAAAGAAGATTAGTGTCATTCTCATCTCTATTCAATTCTATATGCTGGAGATGAGTAATTTTAAGACTGATATGAAATGTTGAACCTTTATTTGTTGATGAAGAAACTTTTACTCTGCCTTTTAAGAAGCTGCTGATTATGAAACCCTACTGTAGGATGAAGAGAAACTCTTCCTAAGCCTACTCCTGCTGAGATTGATACTTGATGAAGTAGGAATTTTGATAACAAATGATGACATTCTTTACTGTCATCTATTTCAGTCTTACTACTATTTCAATCTTTTTATGTTCAGAGGGATTTTCACTCCTACGATTGTGAATGACCCTTATGTAAGAAATCTTGAAAGTGATGCATTGTAAGTTGTAGTTGTCTCTTATTTGGAGAATTTTACCCATTCTGGGTTGGGTGTTTCCATTATTCTATTGGGTAATAATAGATACCCTTGTATACGCAACCAACATATTCATTCTCCTACCCCATGCCTTGTAAATCTGTTGATTTACACTTTAGGGTTATTTGAATTAATTGCCATCTGAACATAAATATTTATAGAATTTGAAAGGATTCTCACTTTTCAGTCTGGAATCTGGATAGTGAAATATGTATAATCCATGAAATTATTTGATGTTTCAAAGTTTAAAATCATAATTTACATAAACATGTGTTTTCGATACCATTCCGAGCTGAAGAGATCTCTAGTGTCTTCTCTCCCAAAAGGAGTTAGAAATGTGTAATCTCCAATTGATTGGTTTAATCAATGTACATCACTTTTAGAGTATGGTTTAATTCATGTACAGTTTTGGAGTAATTAATTTCAAGGGTATTCTTCATTTTTAATGTTTATTGCATTTTCCTTTCTTATGCAATCAACTGTGTCTCTTTGATCTTCAATGTCTAGTTTCTAATTTCAACTTATATAATCTTTGTTTACGTAATGTATATACATCAATTTCCATAGATATTCAGTCAAGGCTTTGGGGTTTTTCCTTTTCTTTGCATTTCGTCAATGTTGCAGAATTCAGAACTTGTATTGTATATTCAGTTCTTTGGCATTTAAGGTGCTCAAGTAGGAGAACAGTTAGACTGAGTTTATTTTATGCAAAAGTTTGTTGTCATTGCGGGTTCACCTCATTTTAGATATATCTTTGACATTGTATTACATTATATAAGGGATCTATCTTGTTCTAAACTCTTTTCCTCTATTTCTGATTTCTCTAGTGGTGGATATTTCTCCAGATTGTGTATCCTTTGCATTATGGAAGCACAACTGTGACATGCTCTATTTCCTGTGAGATAGGTGTGCTCTATAGTTTGATAGTGCATGAGGTAGCAAGTGAACATTTGCAGTCAATATAACTAGAGTCCTAAGAGGTGGAGGAGACAGCTGGAAAACTGGATCAACTACCATGGATCTTTGTTTTTCTACTTCAGTATACACTAGTGACTATTTTGTAGTAGACATCACCTATACATAATCTTTAAATTTAAACTTAGAAATATGGGGAGCTGGAATGGTTCACTTATATATGGGATTACAATTAAATCTCTCAGTTCCAATTTGTTCTGGTTAGAAGTTAGAACTCCATTATGACTATACTTGCACATCTATAATTTGGTAATGAAATTTCAGCTCTCATTGATGCCAAAATTTTGCTTATGTGTGTAAGAGTTTCATCCATGTTACTTGAGTTCCAGAATCTAGTCTTTTGAGACGTGATTCTGCTGCTCCACTCGTAATAACCCCAAGTAAGGACCTTGTTCAGTATACACCATTTTCTGGCAGTCAAACCTGTACATAATCTATAAGTTTATAGTTCGAAATAGGGGAAGCTGAAATGGTTTTCTTTGATTTTTTTTTTAAATTTTTCTTTAAATAGTAATTTTAAATTGTTTTTTATTCTTCACAATGGAAGAAGCGAATGAGGAGGCTCAAAAGGAAGCGCAGGAAGATGAGACAGAGATCTAAGTAACTTAACATGGGTGAATTTTTTTCAGTTTTGGATAGTGGTGTGCTTTCTAGCTTGTGCTGAAGTGTAGAATTCAATTTTTTGCATGTTGAGAAGTCTGCTTGGATATTCATCTTCATTTTCATTATAGCGGAAACACATGGAAACACGTGCCCTACATACATGTTAGAGGTTGTTTCTTGATATCTGGCACTATAGGACTATAATTTTTGGCTACAGTTGAAATGTTACAATGTATAACACTTTGTCAAGTTTTGTTATTTTGTGTTATCATATTTTGAATTCAATGTACAACACTTTTTCAATTTTTGTGTTATCATATTGTGAATTCAACTCTTGTTAGAGGTATTAAATATTGATTTTCGAAGGTTTTTTGGATAGTTGAAAATTTGAAGATTGGGTTATGAAACCCACTCATAACAACATAGTTGGGCATATTATTTGGGCGAGAAACTCTCATCTATGAAGATAACACCACTAAGGTGATATTAGAGAGCCAGGGGCCATGGGACACAATATCAAGTGTAACTCTTCTTGAAGAAAAAATAGAAAAAAACCTTGTGTCAGGGTTTAGGGGCTTGGAGAGTGCCACCATGTGGCTCCTGGACTTCTTAATCCAGCCCCTAAAATTTGCCTAGCAGAATCTGGTGGATGGAACAATGAGGAGTTTGTTTTTTCTGAACATGTCACAATCACCATATTGCTCAATCGACATAAATATCCATTGTAATGACATTAGGAGTAGTTCATTACCTTGTGGAAGGTTTTTGGTACAAAATTTTGTGGCGCTTTTCGGTGGAACCATTCTCATAGTTAGAAGATGAAACACTTTTATGGATGATAACCATGTTCTAATGATCAAATGGCTTGTGTTTGGTTCAAAGAGCAAGATTTTTTTTAATTGTGTTATGAGCAGTTATATGTTAGAATTTGTTCTAATTGCTAAGTTATCAACAACTAGGTTGATACACAATAATCATCTGATATGTATAAGCGGGCAAGGCATTTCTTTCTAGGAAGACAAATGTGTGTTAATGGGGATTCGAGTTTTGTACCTTCAAAAGCTTACATTGAAGAAGTGGTCAAAGAAATTATTAAACAGTGAATGAGCAGAGTAGCCAATCTGTCTTGAATGAGTTGACGATGCAGTCATGGCTTGTTGTGTACATCATATGTGTCATCAGTGCCTACTAGCAAGTTGGTGTAGCTCTTTGGGTGGTTGTTGTATTGCTTGTGCTTATTCTAGTTAATTTTCTTTTTATGGATCGATTAATTTGTTTGTAGATTATTGTTTATTATTAGCTTTTTGTGCAAGTCAAGGTACAAGGGTGTCACAGTGAGCTAACTCTATTGATTTATTTTTTTATTAAGTTAAAAATAAGGGCTTGCATGATTATATATTTTACAAGGATTATGCCATTATGTGTTAGAACATTTTTTAAAAATAAATGCCTATTATACAATTTCAATGGCTGCCATAACTCCTCACATAATTCTTTAAAGGGTGCTAGCTCAATGGAAGAGCACGTGCCATGCAGGAGGTTGGTGGTTCGATTCCACTGTACCCTAACATGAATTATTCAATGATATTGTAGATTTTTTTAGTTAAATATTTTTACATTGATTTATTTTAATGGTGAGATATTTTCCTGGATTCATTGTTTTATATTGCTTCTAAGGAGACAATAATGCTTGCGTTATATATTTTCTTTATAGAGACAATTTTTTAAGACAATAATTTGGGACACCCACTTAAAGATAATATTTAAGACAATAAAAAAGTCTATTTTTGTCTCAAGTTAAGATAATTTACCCAAAAATTGTCTTAAAACCCCCCTTTGTGTTGTAGTGCAACTATTGTCTCTAGAGAGACAAAAATGAAACTGTCTCTGGAGAGACAATAATGAAATTGTCTTTGGAGAGACAAAAATGCTTGTGTTATATATTGTCTTTATAGAGACAATATTTTAAGACAATTTAATTTTAAGAAGATTTAATTTGAGACACCCGCTTAAGACAATATTTAAGACAACACACAAGTTTTCGTTTGTCTCAAATTAAGACAATTTACCCAAAAATTGTCTTAAATATTGTCCTAAAACCCCCCTTTATGTTGTAGTGATTCAAGATGGAAAATTGTAAACTGATAAATATTCTAAAGATTTGTTGAAACTATTCAAGATGGAAAATTGTAAACTTTTCTACATCATTTGCAACAGGCGTAAAGTTAAGAAAGAATGATAAAGGATGAGATGTTAATCCAATTCTATTCAAAAGGTTAGTTGGCGGCTTCATGTATCTCACAGCTACAATACCGAATATTACGCTAGGAGTGAGTTTGATTTTCATATTTATGGATACTCCAAAAGATACACAATGGAGAGTAGGAAAAAGAATTCTGAGATACATAGCAAGAACTAAAGATTATGACACAATGTATGCAAGCACCAAAAAAAACATTTGATTGAGTATATAGAAAATTTTGCAGGTAGTTTGGATGATAGGAAGAGCACTTTTGGTTATGTTTTTCATAGATAGCATGGACATAGACTAGTAAACATGTTTGAGTTGTCATGAGTCATGTCTTAGTTTAGTGGTCGTAATTAAGGGGAATGTTAAAATAGCTAATTACTCCCACATGAAGAATTTGGCTAAAATTTGAGATTCAAATTGAGTTAAGTAGTATTTTTAGTAAAATCTAATTTAATGTGTGGTTTCATGTTAAATTATTTTAAAATAATGACTAGTTGAAAAATTTTAAATACCCTTTACCAAATTCATTATAAAAATTAAGTCTCAATAATTAATAAAAAAAAACTACAATTGATGTAAATTATTTATGTTATTTTGTACCTTTACCTCTCTGCCTTTCCAACAAATTTCGATTCTTTTTTCTGCAATTCGAACTAGGTTGATATATTTCTAGAGTATCTGTGAGGCTTTCTAGAAAATACAGGAAATATCGTACGCCTACTGCCGTTATTGCAATTTATTCCAAAAGCTTACCGTGGATCAAGAATCATTATCGTATGCCCATATAGTCAAAGCTCCATGATCACTTCCACTTAAAGTGCCATGATCCATCATGTAGCCAATTGAGAATGGAAGTGGTGGTCCTTCGACTTCCACATAGTCGCGCTCAGTCAAAATTTTACAAAAAATAAAATACTTTCACACATTTAAACGGATAAGATGAAATCACCGTGGTCTCTCATACGAAGAATATTTCTCTATGATCAAATACTCTTCATTCATTTCAAAAAATTATTGAAAATCTGCAAGGCAACATCCACCATAACTTAATCCAGGCTTGGACATAGGTCGGTGATACATGGAGACATGCACATGACCGTCCATAGCAACTAGTAATTAAAACATTCGCAGAGGAATGCATTTACATGTAGAACCATTATGGAAGCTTGCGGAAATGAAGGCCACCAGATAGCATGTCAGGAAGGGATTGGAAACAGTGCCTGTAGATAGGGTTAAGATAGGAAAGGGAACGTCAGAGAAGTAAGGTCCTTAGCAAGCAATCTCCAGAGCAGTCCGAGGAAACGGAGGCAGAGCCATGGCAACAACGGAAAAATTATTATGTTATGGCTATTGTCACCTTTCTCTGTCAATTTCTTGATCCTGTCATCAGCTATGAAGGCGACATCAAATTGGAATAAGAATGTAATGCCATGCAGAAATTTTATCATTCTTGTAGCGTGTTTGCTTGCCAGTATGCAATTGTCTTTAGTTTTTTCTGTTACAATGTTAATGAAGGATCTATAGTCATTGACCCCTGTTTTAGAAGCTCGCCCTTAACCCACAATGCAACTATGTCTAGTCTGTGTTTTTGCAACAAAACCCGGTTAAAACCATGTAGGGTCTTACATTATAGAGCAGGGCCAACCCAAAACTTCAACCCTGTCGGTATATGCCCTAATTTGACATCCTCGTTTCCCGTTGCACATTCTTAGGAAACCTCTTCTGCGTGAGACTCATTTCACGGCTTGGGGTCGGTGCACCATCAGCAATAAAGCTTCGAGTCAAGCTTACGAGCAGGCTTGCATGCTCGGTAACGACAACCCCCGCACCCATAAATGCCCCTCTCAGCAAATTTCTATGGTGTATGAAGACAAGATCTCTTCCCTCAGTCTCTGTTTTCTAAAAGTCTCAGTATGAATCTCAATCTCAATTGTAGCAATGAAAATTTATACGTCTATGTCTTTTACATGTTTACCAATCATGATGATGGTTGCTACGGAACGTCTCAGGATCCTCCCGTAAATCACGGTGTAGTTGGCTACACCAAAATTTATCAGGAATCTATAATTGATTTTATGTTTCCATATACAGGCTTGTTCCACAATATTACAGGAATAATAGAAGATTTATCGGAGTCTCTCTGTCACACCAAAGCAATGGAAAAATGTCAATATGGGAAACACAAGGGAACCAGAAAAGGGAAACAGAAGCAACATATTCAGAATGAAGGACCCAATAAGTGCGGAAGAAAAACTAACAAAGAAATTATGAAAAATATCTTCAACCTTTATGAAGCAGGAAATCCAACCCAGATCCAAAATACCATCCAAGGCTAGGAAAGAGAGAACAACCATGATAAAAAATATATCAAACAGCAGGAGGCCACAATGGACTTCCTCTACAACCTAGGGAATACAAGAGGAAGGTTATATCGTTTCCACCAATCCGTTAACACCTACTGGAAGCATAAATGTGTTTTGGCGAAGGCCATGACTAGCATGCAGAAGGAAACCCATCGGTGGTTTCAGAATTGCAGCAAATCAAGCAAGAAATTCGAGAAATTGCCATGTCTCAGTGCAATGTTGCGGCTAGAATTGGAAGAATTGAAAGACAATTACAAGCAATGCAACAAGTAGATATGCCAGGATCTATTGCAAAAGACCCGACTCCAACTTCTGATGGGTGATATTTGCTTTTATTAACGTTTAATGATTTTTGCGGCAAGTTTTTACAGCTTTTCGCTGAACTATAACTTTTATGGACATAGTAAAGTAGACATAGGAGCAAGTAGAAGGAAAAACAATTTCAATACTAGTTGGCTTATAATTCACTAATGTGGCCAACAGACCTAGTTTCTTTCGGCAAGTTGAGACCACCACATGCAACAATATATGTATAGCAATCTGCGTTTTTGATATATATAAAATAATAAGACTCGGCGAAATTAAAAATAAAAAGGAAGAAAGTTAAATTCAAATAATTAAATTTTTAGATTCAAAAAATTCATGTTCCATTTTTCTAAAAAAAAAAAATTATAACTAAATAAAAAATTGCCCATTGCATTCTTAGTGCATAGCCTAGAGACATTGCCTTCTATGTGGATAGCATAGAGATCGTTATAAGTATCGGGAATAGTAGAAACATCCAACCTCACGATGTCATTATTGTTCGGTGATCTACCATTATTACGTGTTTCGGTAATATTCTGGCATGTACCAGAGAAATTAAACAAATATCAAATGAAATCTTCTATAAACTGCTACCCAAGAGTCAAGACTATGACAGAGGATGAATATTTGAAAAATTATTAATTATGGGGGAGAATTGATTAAAATACTGCAATTTGGTGTCGTGAGTTGAATTAAATATGAAAATGTTTGTTGGATGCTGGAATTCTACACGTTTTATCTACCCACTCCATCTTTATTAAAATAATCTCGCTGAAAATTACTCACGCACGCAACTCAATTACAGAGGAAGCATCGTTTAGAATTATGCTCCTTGATTATATATGGAAGCAATTCCCACTCTGTTCATGTTTTTAATAAAATTCGCTGTCCGCACTCTCGCGTGGTTATTCTTTTAAATGGCGTTTCAAGCAATTATTGCGTTATTTCTGTTAGGGTTTGTGAAATGTAGCCCGCCGGGTCCCGTGGTGGAATGTTCTAACGAGTTCAAGAACTGCACAGTTTCGAATGCTTATGGATCATTTCCCGATCGAAGTATCTGCAAGGCTGCCGAAGTTGTTTATCCTTCCACCGAAAATGAACTTTTGGCGTCGGTTGCGGTGGCCGTTCGGAAGAACCAAAAAATGAGAGTTGTAACGCGTTACTCGCACAGTATTCCCAAGCTTGTATGCCCCGGTGAAGAGACTGGTGTCATAATCAGCACTCGGGGTCTTGACTGTGTTGTCTCTGCCGACAAGCCCCGGATGACAATGAAGTTCGAGAGTGGCATAACCCTACAGAATCTCATTGATGCTGCTGAGAAAGAAGGGTTTGCTTTGCCTCATTCGCCTTAATGGTTGGGTGTAACTCTGAGGGAATAGTAGGCACTGGTTTTCATGGCAGTTCGCTGTTTGGAAAGGGAAGTGCTGTTCATGAATATGTTGTGGGGATGAGATTAGTAGTCCCTGCTTCTCATGGCGAGGGATATGCAAAAGTTGTGAACCAAACTGAGGGAGACGAGGATTTGAATGCAGCTAAAGTTTCACTCGGTGTTCTTGGAGTTATTTCCCAGGTAGTGATGGCTTATTCCCTTAATGAAAGGCTATATTTTATTTTACAACGATTGGAATTCATGAGACAAATCTTAATTACCTACTTCTATAGTTATTTTATTTTATGATGTAGGTTTGTTATTTTATGATGTAGTTTTTTGGAGTTTGATGAAAAAAATTGAGGTGAAATCTTGATTTGTGTTATTTAAATTAGTTTTGTTATTATATATATGGATTGGGCAACCTGAAAAACTCCTAGGGAACTTTTATTGTGCACTAGTTACTCATCAATGATTTAGGAGTAACTCGCAAATTTTTCATGATTTTTGAATAGTAAGTTGTAGCAAGTGAGATTGAAATGTAATTAGGACTTCCCGGGAGGTCACCCATCCTAGAACTCCTTTGCTCAAAGGGGCTTAAGTGTGAAGTTTTTCCCCACAATCAAGCCCACTTCATTGTATGACCATTTCCATGAGAGGTAGTCATAACTCACTAATTTCTCATGATTTTTTAATATCATTTTTGGGATTCAACTGTGTTAAGCAAGTCATTCATCTATGACCATTTCCATGAGAGGTAGTCATAACTCACTAATTTCTCATAATATTAGCACTCATTGCATTGTGTGATGCTCACATGGGTGAAGAAGTGGAATTGAAACTAGTGAAATGAATCACAGTGTCAATCATCACTTCTGAGGCTTGCACTTGGTAACGAGGGCTTCCCGGGAGGTCACCCATCCTAGAACTCCACTGGCTCAAGCATGCTTAACTGTGGAGTTTTTCCCCAAAATCAAGCTCACTTAGCTTGCTACCCCATTTGAACCTTAGCAAGTATTGAGCCTTACGAACCATTCAATAAGAGCTCTCTTTACTCTTTGTATTTAAGTATAAGAAATTTTCCTGATACATTACATAAATGTTTATATAATATTTAGATAAATGTTTACATAATTTAGCTTTAGAAAAAGATTAAGATTTATTGTGATTATGATGGATGTTTAGATAATTAATTGATCTAGATGATTAAGATTTATTGAGATTACCATGAATGTTTAGATAATTAATTGATCTTGAGAGAACGATTAAGATTCACTGGCACAGTTTTGAAAGAATTATTTTGGAAGAGTGAGATTAAATTGAGCTTACTTATATCCATCTTATTCGAAAATCATTCGAAAAACTTAGAATTAGTTATGAAATTAAGTTCAACATTTCAAATATCACTTAACATTAAATAGAAAAAAGAAATTTTAAATATAAATATAAATAGAAATATATATATATATATATATATATATATATATATATATATATATATATATATAATCATTTTTTGTGGAGATATCTCTAAGAATTCATATTCCTGTTCTAATTCTCCAAGTCATATTATCATAAGTCAACCAGAATTTCTATAATTTTGCTGGCATTTGTGTCGGGCCCGTGATTTATAGTAATTAGTATACCTGAAATGATTGATTTTTTCTTGGTTGGGTAAATTCCGATAGAACACATACATAAATATTTCTAAATAATTTATTAGGGTATTGTATATGGATGACATTCTGAAATTTATTAGTGTTAGGTTTGTCATTCCACTAAAAAAATGTCAACCTGTAGGTAGTAATAAACTCCCAAACCTTTATCTTTATCTTATCTTGACGGGTGGTTAGTCCATATTGTCAATTACTGGTCATTAGTGCCATATTCTTAGGTGGCAGTTAATCAATTCTATGTTATCAATATGGTTGTTGGTCAGTTCCTTCTTGTCAAGGTGAGAGTTAGTCTATTTAATTCATTTGTAATGAGGTGAATGTGACAAATATTTTAAACTCTGGGTAAAAAGTAATTTAGAAAAAGAAAATTTATCATAATTTTATATGATAAGCACAATTGATTTCATTTTGAATAATTTTATTATCATATTGTTAAACAATTAATATATTTTGATTATATTTTCAAAATATTCTAAAATTTAAATGAATGTTTTTCGGATTAATCACATTATTAAGATTTTCTGACATTGTCATGAGAATGAATTGGTTTGAAACCTGATCTTACTTTGAAGCCTATGAACTCCTTTCACTAAGTCTGGGGTGGTAGTGAGATCTGCTGATATCATGTGTGAGAAAATCCAAACAAGTATGAACTTCATCGTACTTTTCATTCAGGGGCAGAAACCATGAAATTCCTATACTAATCCATCGTGCCGAGGGACACAATTTAAAATACTTCCCAGCCATGGAAGTAGCGAGCCATAAACAATTGAGCCAAAGATGATGCAGAACGTGCAAGCCTTCCTCTCGTATTATGGCACTGGAATCCATCCAAATGAAAAAATTAAGCTAGGTGTGTAGTATTTGGGCAAATAAACCAATCTCGGGCGACATTGAAAAACTTTGTCGTCGTTCATCCCAGGGTCCCTAACACTGTTCCAAAAGCGCCTAAGTCGTTAAGCGGACTAGAAAATCACGTTGATCCACGATAAACCCGCGTTCGGTATGCGTTTCTAGAACCCGCATTCGGTAAGCGTTTCTAGATGATGCCATAAGACGAGCTCACACCAGAATTCATATTCAACGTTGGCCACTATTATGTTATTTTTTTAAGACAGGGATCTAAGCAATTTTTTAGGGTATATGTAACAGTCAGCAAGCAGCAGTATATCAATAATTCATGATTTCACAGGATTTATGGTAAGATTTTAGATTAAAATCTAGGTCTCTACGTCTAATCTAATTTCTCTGGTTTTGAATTTGTAATTTCCAAAAAAATCACAAGTTCTTAACCATTAAACCCACTCAAATTATCTTCACTACTATATTATTCCTAAAGTTTTCAAGAGTAAAAAGACTTCGTTGAAGTAATTTTTTTTCCTAAACTACCCACTTTACATCGTTGACCAACAGAACATGCCTGCCTTCAGAGTCCATTTGTTTGTTGGCCTACTAAGTAACTAACAATTCAGGCTTTAATAATCCATTCAGATTTTGATGACGTTCATCAAGATGCGACATATTCAAATTTCTCATTCACAGGAATTATGTTGATCTCGTCATCAACTTCGACGATGGTTTTTTTTTAGCATTACAGTTGAGGGTTTCCATCTAAGCGCCCAGCGAGCGAGGTTTTAAATTCACTGTCGTTAGCGCTTCTTCTGGCCAAAATAGAGGTTAGTATTATATGAGCTTATGTGGATTTCTGACTTCCTGAATATTCGGCAATCAGACCTACATGGGCGCGGTCTTCTTTTATTGCCAAATATTGGGAATCAGCAATCGACCTAAAAATGCCCCTATTCAATTGGGTTGTGTGTTGTGATGTATATTTGTATGTGGTAATAATATAGATTTTTGTTCAAGTATTAAATGATGTATATTATCAATTGGGTTGTGTGTTGTGATGTATATTTGTATGTGATAAGTAATATAGATTTTTGTTTAAGTATTAAATGATGTATATTATATTGGTGAGTATGATGATAATTAATGTTGATTTATTAATATGGTTTATAGATTTTAAGAAAGTGAGAGATTAATTGACATTTTTTAATAGTTTATTTTTATGATAAAAAGAAAGGAGAGAAGTAATACTAAATTAGTTGACTTAACAAGTCAAGAAAGTTGGAAATGTGGCAAAAGTTTTGGAAATGAGAAAGGATGTGAGTAAGAGTCTCCCAAGAAAGATAAAGTGTTTTTCATCTTCGTCTCTCTTAGTATCAGGAAAGTGGCAGATTGTTGTCCCAAGGTGTTTTGGGAATTTACGAACACCTAGTTTCACTTGGAAGATTATGAGAATTAGTTCTTATCTTGGAAATGCTCATGTTCTCCTAAGCACTAGTCAAGACAGAAATATAGTTTTGGTTAACAAGAATGGGGTTGATACCTTGGTTTCATTTTCCCCTCTAACATCCCACAACTTATTCTTAAATTTGGAAGTAATAGTATTTTTAATATTATCCCTATTTTCCAAGATGATTTCCTTCTTTATCCCCCAATGGTCGAGCTAAGAGTGGAAATACATATGTAGCCCCACTTGAGTTGAGGGGGGGTGGGGTTTGGCTAGAGTTAGAAGCAATTTTGGGGAACTTCCTAGCTTCTATTTTGTAAAGTTTCTTTAATATGTAGCCCCACTTGAGCTGAAGGAGGGGATTTTGGCTAGAGTTAGAAGCAATTTTGAGGAACTTCCTAGCTTCCATGTTGTAAAGTTTCTTCTTATAGATCAATAAGTAAACATAGTCATACTTTCAATAGGGGAAAGACTAGTTTCAATCAAAAGGATAGGATAGGGTGTATTTCCTTTTAATCTTGAGGTTGTAGGTTATAAATTGCTTTTGAATTAGCACAATCTTCCTCCAAGATTATCTAGATATACTGCAACCTCAAACCTCACATCCATATAGAATAACATTGTTGACTTATTTCAAAAAAAAAAAATTGTTTACTCCATACCCAAAAATTATCAAGTTACAATTGTTTTCAACCTAATAATAAACTTTACAATTATATATATCTTAATTTATTACATATTATTTACTATTTAATTCTATTCTCACATTTTGTTAATCTTCAATTTCATTCTCGTTTTATATTATATTATATTATAATATAATTTTAGATTATATTTTAAATAATTATGAAAAATGCATATTAACTTAAATTAATGATTAATTATAAATATTATAAATTTAATTATATAATTAAAAAAATTAACATAATTCAAAAATTCCTACATAGCTTCTAATTTAATTATAATAATTTTTTATATTTTAATATAGGATATTTAATTCATGGCTACTTGCTGCATATTGCTTATCTTATAATTCTACTCATACTAAAAGAGTTGTCCCAGAGTCCTTTTCTTTATGCATTTATGTTTTGAAAAACATATTGCATTAAGTGCTATTTAATTAAATAGAGTGAAATATGATTTTAAATTATGTTTTAAATAAATATATTAAAATTATTTTAGTTTTATATTTATTATTTTTTAATTTATTAATTAAAATATTATTTAAAATATTTGATATATAAATAGTTTTTTTAGATATAGTAAATAAAACAAGAATTCAAAATAATTTACATTTAGCTATATGTTTCTATACATATTTAAATACAACTTGAGTAGGCCTAATGGTTAAGAGCATATGTTTCCTCCTAAGAGGTCACAGGTTCAAAACTAGAGGGGGTAGATTATGTATGACTTAGAAGTTCAAAACCAGAGGAGAGTAATAGATCTAAATATATATTTTATTAATTATGTTAAATCTAAGACTTTTGTGATCCATAATATAAATAAATGTTTTGCGGATGAACGACATTAGTTGGTTCTAAACATCTACCAAATCTTAATTATGTAATTAATCCGAAAGTCATTTATTATTATTAATTCTATTTAGTTGTGTTTGAGTATAAAATATAATAATTTTATATACAATATGATATAAAGATATAATAATGTTTAATATCATAAAATTGAAATGAGTCTCCCTCTTTTATTAAAATGTAAAAATATTTAATTCATATACACATCAAAACACATATTCTATAATACATTCCACAATACTAAATTAAAAAAACATAAAAATTAACTAATATATAACTTGATTAGTAATAGTAGTTATTATATGAATTAAATGTATATACATTTTAAAATAAACAAAACATGTGACAAGATTGTTAACCATATATATTTTCAACTTATAAATATGATTTGTTACAACGGGTAAATATCTTGGTTTATTAATACCAAATAAGTAAAAAATCATAATTAATTTCATATGACACTTGTTTATATAACGTTTTTGTCAATTAATGATAAAAAAGTCATCACTACATTTATATAGATTTCAACTTTTGATCTTTGACTACTATAAAAAATATTCTATAATATTTAATGAACATAAAATCTATAAAAATCACCTAATAATTATTAATTAAATTAAATTTTAAAAATGTTTATTATAAAATAAAACTATTTTAAAAAACATTTTTATATTAGTTTACCTTGCTTTTTCCCATTAAACTTTATGCCATTGTAACTTTTTAAAATATTTTAAAACCATATAAATATGTCATTCTATTGATAAAATTCAAAAATATTCACAAAATTAAACATAGAGTGACTTCAAATTTCCTTCGCAACAAATTCCAAAATATTTTCAAATTCTATAGTTTAAATAGGATTAGGAATGGTTACTCATGTCTATATGTTCTATAATATTCTCTAAAACAACAATCCAGTTAGCCTCAACTCATCACCATAGAATTCCTATAATTTCGATAGAGAATCACGCATGGAGCTTCTCCAGACCACATGCATATTACACAAGCTCATGGATACCCTATATCATTACAGCTACTGATACATGAAGGCAGAGTACCTAAAAACCACAGATCCATATAGGATCACACTATATCCTCTAGTGCTACGATCATCCTCAACCTCTGCTTGTGAGGAGGAGGAACAGGGGATTGGCGAAAAACTAAAACCATTGGGGGAACAGGGGGAGGCAGTACCTCTAAACAGGATCACAAGACAAGACCCTCCTTCAAGAACATTCTGGAGGGGAATAAAAAACCAATTACCCCTACAGAACCAGAGAGAAATGCCCCCAAGCCCTACATTGTAGAGCAATTGAATCACGCACCTAAACTAGTGATAGATTTACCTGAGATTGATGAACATAGAAACACATATCAGGCACAAGCACTTATCTTTTGGTTCAATAGCTTCTGGCCCAAACCAATGGACCTCTTTCAATGGATATTTAAGAAATGGACTGTGAAGTGTGAAATACATCTTTGTTCAAAAGGCTTCTTCATAGTTAAATTTCAGCATTCAGAAATCAGAGACTACATCCTCCAACAAGGTCCATGGTTTTGGGGATCCACCGAACTTTATATCACCCCTTGGTTCCCGAAATTTGATGCTAACACTATGGTTATCTCAAGAATGCCAGTTTGGATCAGGCTATATAATCTCCCCCTACATTTCTGGAGTGACAATGACATACAAGGCATTGGGAATGTGCTTGGGCGATACATTAAAACAATACAAAGTGGTTGGAGGAGAGAATATTCACCTTTGCACGTATCTATGTTGAAGTAGACCTCAACAAAGGATTACCAGAAAGCATTCAGCTGACACACAAACAAAAAAAATGGATTCAACATATAAACTATGAAAACATAGCATTCAGATGCATAATATGCAGAGAGACTGGACATCTACAAAATACATGTCCTGAAGCAAAAAGAGATAACTCAAGAAAGAAGAGGACTAGAAAAGCACCCAAAGGATGGAAATACCCCCCATGTGACCCAGAAGAGGAGAGAGAAGAAGAAGAAAATGCACCCACATCAGATGGGAACAAACAATCAACAATAGTTCTGGATGCACAAGGAAAAGACACACTGGATCCATTTGATATACAAACACAACAGGACCCGCCCACATAGGAACTAGTTATACTTGACTGCGGTGGGAACAAAAGGCATCACTCATCAGAAACCTCGGACTTGGACAAGGAAGTAGGAGCAACTACAGTTGAAAATCAGCTCGCACTTGTCTCCCCACGTCATCACAAGGTGCATGGCAGAAAGTGGAAAAAAAGAAAGGGAGAAAAACATAGTTTTTCTCCCCATTGTATATTATTTGTCACTTGCTTGTTTTTATGAACACCAGTCTCGGCTGGTTGTTTAGCCTATTACCTGCTGATGCAACATGTAAATTTTTTTCTTTTAATAAAATTATAATTTTTCCCGAGGAAAAAATATTAATATGTTAAAAATTAAATTAAAATAAACTTAAATTTATTTATAATTATATTTATTTTATTGAAATGTTTTTATTTATTTATTATATAATGATATTATCCATATATTATGTTATGGTTGTAATATTCATGGGTATTATAAATATTGATAATTATTTATCATGCAATAAAAATATTTAACTTAATTTTTTTTAATATATATAAAAATTTTTGAGATTATTATTATTAATATAGATTAAAATTTATTTAAATATTTATAACACATGCAATCTTCACTATTCATTCCATGCTCCACCATAATTAATTTTAGATAGGGATGAACATTCATGCTGCAAGGTGATAATATTAAAGCTCATGGGACATATCCATTTTTAGATCCAAGATGGTTTGAGAGGTCAATTATGGTTCCTTATGGGTTTGTTCTGCTATAGTTTTCTTGGCTCGTTCACATGTCCTCTAGTTATTCCTTCCTCTACATGAAATTTGGTTAACAATCTTATATTGTTGAGTACTCTGAAGGCCTTCTCTCTCAACCATCATTGCATCCTATATCCCTGTCAGACACATCTTATATTGCTATTCTTGCTCTAATCCTCCTTCTTGTGCCCCGTTTAACTATGTCCAACCCCTAGCTTTTACCTTGGGTGATCTAAACCTCAAATATGCTCTGTCGCCTATCAACTAGCTCTCAGTAAGTATGCCCTTTCAATGATATCGAAGCAGGGGAGGCATGGTGTGTTTTCAAGGGGAAGGTGACTCTCTCACCTCATCGAGGGTAAAGATCTTTACTCAAAAATACAATACACATATTCTTTAGTTGATTCAAACATAAATCAAGTAGGTGTAAAGAGAAAATACAAAGGAGTGACATTATTTGACTAATATATAGGTGCTAGCTAAAATTTCTTCGAGCCATGCTCGAGGATGCTAAAAATAGTATATATATTGTGGACATCTATTATGTATATTGTGGACATTTATTGGCAGTTAAAGCTCTTGCTTGGTAGGGTATTTTTAGAGAGAAATGAGGAAAACGAGAAATCTCTAATGGATGCTCATTTGGTCATCTGCTAGGGTCTAGTAGAAGTTTATGATTTTAGAAAGTCTTCATTCTTTTGAATTATCTTCTTATGTTTTTTATTGTCCAATTAAATAATGACCCTAATGGCCTTGCAACTCACTAGAGATTTTTTAAAAATGTTATTAAAGTTGAGGAAACTTTTTATATAAATTTTATTAAAACTATAATGTTGTTTTCAATTAAATTTTTTAATGATCAATTAAAACTAATATTGCTTATTTAAAAAAAAGAAAACTATTTGTGAAACTCCAATCATATAAAATAAACTCAAATCAGATGGATGATGAATAATGAATAATTGGAATAAATTGTGAGCTTGCATCCCAAAAAGCACAATCATACAAAATAAACTCAAATCAATTCTATGATAAATAATGAACCATGGGAACTAATTATGAGTTTACATCCCAAAAGGCACATCGAAAAGTACATGTTTAATACGTTTAATAATATAATTCGACTACTAAAGTTATTAGTTAAAGTTCTAGAGGTTCATATTTACGAATCAATAGAACATATTAAAAGTAGGTCAATTATGGACTTATTTTAATTGTAATGGAATTGTTTTTAGTGTGATTTTTTGGAGTTTTTGTTGTTGGAATTTGATGAAAAAATTGAGGTAAATTTTTTATTTTTGTTATTTAAACTTGTTTTTTGATTGTAGGTATGGATTTAGCATCATAAAAAAATGCCTAGAACACTTGGTTTGTGCAGGGTTATCCATCAAACTTATATTTTAAATCAATTTTGCAAAATTCTAAAAAAATTAAACCAAAAAAATCCAAAAAAAAACTGCAAAACATCGCACTAAAAACTACCAGAATTACAATCGTCGATATCGTATGTGCTGTGTCGAAAATGTTTTACGCACTTTGTTGTCGAGGTACAATGGATGGTATCAGCGGTACCACCTTCTAGGTTACATCATAGAGTATTTTTGTGGGTGACTTTTCAATAAGTATTTCATCATATAGTCTTACATCAGAGCATTCCATCCCGGAGCCCTGGTCGCAACTCGTAGGTTTTGTTTGGTCTTTTAGTCATGTGGCAGAAAGAGTGAGTATTTTACGCACAGCCCAGTGAAATATTTTGCTGTGGGTAAGTCAAGCTCGCTTATAAATATGGATCAACAAAAACACGAAACAGCTATATGGAATTCATAGATTTATATTATTTATTTATTATTAGGTAAATTTAAGATAAAAATTAAATTGGTGTATGAAATATCTGATTAAAAATCTATCTTAGGCACACAATATTTGACTGCTAAATCGATAAAGACATACATACACTTCCTTCAGCTGATTTTCCAACTCTAATTTTCAACCTTAACCTCTTAATAGGAAACCTACTCTCAACATTTTTCCATTATACTCTCAACATCTTTCCATTATTTCTTCTATTTCATTCCGCCATTACAAATTTTTGTAAGGAATTACGTTTTTATATAGACAATTAAACTAAAATTAAATTCAACTAATTAAATTTTTCTCTTCAAAAATTTGATAGAAACAGCCAACCTCACGATCTAATACGTGTTCGGTGATCTACCGCTATTACGTGTTTCGGTAATAGTCTGCAGACGAAATTCTGGCACGTACCCGATAAATTAAAAAATATCAAATGAATTCTTCTGTAAACAGCAACCGAAGACTATATCAGAGCATGAATTTTTGAAAACATATTAATTATAGGGAGAATAGGTTAAAATAGTGCAATTTGGTGTTGTGGGTAGAATTAAATATGAAAAGGTTGTTGAACGGTCGAACTCTAAACGTTTTATCTATCCACTCCATCTTTATTAAAATAATCTCGCTGAAAATTGCTCACGCACGCAACTCAATTACAGAGGAAGGATCGTTTAGAATTATGTTCCTTCGTTATATATGGAAGCCATTCCCACTCTGTTCATGTTTTTAATAAAATTCGTTCTCCGCACTCTCGCGTTGTTATTCTTTTAAATGGCGTTTCAAGCAATTATTGCGTTTTTTCTGTTAGGGTTTGTGAAATGTAGCCCGCCAGGTCCCGTGGTGGAATGTTCTAACGAGTTCAAGGACTGCACAGTGTCGAATGCTTATGGATCATTTCCCGATCGAAGTATCTGCAAGGCTGCCGAAGTTGTGTATCCTTCTACTGAAGATGAACTTTTGGGTTCGGTTGCAGTGGCCGTTCGGAAGAACCAAAAAATGAGAGTTGTGACGCGTTATTCCCACAGTATTCCTAAGCTTGTATGCCCTGGTGGAGAGTCAGGTGTCATAATCAGCACACGGGATCTGGATCGTGTTGTCTCTGTCGACAAGCTCCGGATGACAATGACGTTTGAGAGTGGTATAACCCTAGAGAATCTCATTGATGCAGCTGCCAAAGAAGGGCTTGCTTTGCCTCATTCGCCTTACTGGTTGGGTGTAACTCTGGGGGGAGTACTGGGCACCGGTTCTCATGGCAGTTCGCTGTTTGGCAAGGGAAGTGCTGTTCATGAATATGTTGTGGGGAAGTGCTGTTCATGAATATGTTCATGAAGTGCTTCCCATGGCGAGGGATATGCAAAAGTTGTGAACCTCAGTGAGGCAGACGAGGATTTGAATGCAGCTAAAGTTTCACTTGGTGTTCTTGGAGTTATTTCCCAGGTAGTGATGGCTTATTCCCTTAATGAAAGGCTATATTTCATTTTACAACGTTTGGAATTCATGTGAAAAACCTTAATTACCTTTTAAGATTACGATAGAGTTTTAGGAGTTGTTTTTAGTGAGAATTTTTTAGAGTTTAGATGTTTGAATTTGGTGGAAAAAATTGAGGTGAGATCTTGATTTGTGTTATTTAAACTGGTTTTTTTACTATATATGGATTTAGCACTCTAAAAAAATTATAAGGCACTTGGATTGTGCACGGTTACCCATCAAACTTGTGATTTCAATAAATTTCTGTTATATTTTAGAGAAATAAAAAATCCATAGAAAAAAATTTCAAAAAATTCACTAAAAACAACTAATTTTACATAGATATTTAGATAATTTAGCTTTAAAAAACTATTACAATTTATTATCATTACTATGGATGTTTAGATAATTAATTGATCTTTAGATGATTAACATTTATTGCAATTACAATAGATGTTTGGATAATTAATTGATCTTTAGAGAACGATTAAGATTTATTGGGACAATTTTGTAAGAATTATTTTGGAAGGGTGAGCTTAAATTGAGCTTACTTATGTCCATCTTATTTGAAATCTTAGGATTAGCCATGGAATTAAGGTTAACGTTTCAAATATCACTTAGGGCTAAAGGAAAAGAAAAGCGTTTTAAACCATATTTTTTTAACTATCTTTTCTTTTTCTTTCTTTTGATATCTCTAACAATTCATATTCCTATGTTCTAACTCTCCAAGTTATATTATCATAAGTCAACCAGAATTTCTGTAATTTTGCTGACATTTGTGCAGGGGTCGTGATTTATAGTAATTAGTATAGCTGAATTGATTTTCTTTTTCTTTGTTGGGTAAATTCCGATAGAACACATACATAAATATTCCTAAATAATTTATTAGGGTATTGTATATGGATGACATTCTCAAATTTATTAGTGTTAGGTTTCTCAATTCAATAAAAGTTAATAATTTATTAGGATATTGTATATGGATGACATCCTGAAATTTATTAGTGCTAGGTTTGTCATTCCACTAAAAATTGTAATAAACTCCCAAACCTTTATCTTTATCTTGGGGGTGGTTACTCCATATTGCCAGGTCATTAGTGCCATATTCTTATGTGGCAGTTAGTCAATTCAAGGTTATCAATATGGTTGTTGGTCAATTCCATCTTCTCAAGCTCAGAGTTAGTCTACTTAACTGATTCGTATTGAGGTGAATGTGACCAATAGTCTAAATAGTTTAAATTCAGGGTAAAAGTAATTTAGAGAAAGAAAATAAGTCAAATAATTGATTTTTTTTCAATAACTCTATTACCACATTAGTATAGAATTTTGAAAATTTAAATAAAGTCAAACTATTAAACAATTAAGCTATTTTAATTATATTTTCAAAATTTTTCAAAATTTAGATGAATGTCTTTTGGATTAATTGATAAAATTAATGAAATGGCTATCGAGGTGAGAACCTGGAAAGTGTACAAACACACTTACACAATCTAATACATACAATCAAGAGAACAACCTAGTACATATAGGCTTTCTTATAATCGGGTGGTTTGAACCACTCCCTGAATATTAGGATCTGAGATCTAGAATTAGAATCTCAATCCTATCCTAACTTAACTTTCTCCATTAATTTCTAACACTCCCCCTTAATGGATAAAGGGTATAGAACAATAACATATGATGACATACGCGTGCTGGTCTAGTCTTAGCTAGGCTTATAATGGTAAAAGACATAAAAAACTTGGTAACAGAGTTTTTATCTTGGTCTTTATGCTTGTGAGACCATATTTGTTCATTCGTGGATGAGGCTTCATCTTCACTTTCTTTGTCTTGAGATAGTGATTCATCTTTGCCTCATTTCTTCCCTAGTGATGGAAAGCTTGAACGCTTATCCTCGCCCTTTTGAAAGTTATGATAGGCTTAATAGGAAATTGTTTTTTCTCACCATTTCTGGTGTCACGCATGTAAATTTCAGCAATGTTGTCATCTGCACACACATAAATATTGATGAGATTATCACATTTTAAATTCTCTCTAGCTCTGTCTTCTTCTGCCACGTCTTCGCCATCAACTTCATGTCGCGTATCGAATTGATCTTCAACACTTTGTTCATCTTTACATCCTTCCTGAAGATCAATGTGTGACTCTTCAATATCAGGATCTTGCACAATGGATTACGCCTCTTGTTTCTCGTGGTCATCAACAGAACCACATTGTTTTTCTGAAAAAATTCCAGACTTAAAAATACTACTCATGTAGAAATTTGAATAACTGATATATTATTCACCAAGATTCTCCTGATCACACACTATTTTAACTTCATGCACAATACAGAATCTCCTCTACCATTGATCATTAATTGTGGAAATAAAAACAATCGCATGTGCACATTAAAACCATAAACATTCACACATATGAACACAATATTTTATGGGAAGACTTAAAGCTGAAAACCCCCAACTATTTGTATGTTATATGTCATAGAGATCATGTAGCAATCATTATACAAAGCTCCTCACAAAGCTCTTAGTACAATATCCAATTGCTACACACTAATCAAGGCCGATCTAGCAAATCACATGCTCCAATCTCTGCCACCTGATAGTCTACCTCTACTGTGCAATTACTGCTGAAGAATGGCTCTGAATGAACTCGAATTGGTCCAGCCTTGACAGCGCAATCCTCATTGGCATCTCCAATCACTGGTTGTTGCAAATCATGCAACAATATAGTCACAACTAATAGTCACACTACTCTTTCACCTACCTCTTCACTAGTCTCCAATGAAACGGTCCATGCACTTTCGTTAACTGATGTATTCTTTAGTTGATTAATGAGTTAATAATTAGTGAATTAATTAATAATTAATTCACACCACTCTCACTAGTGTATCAACCAGTTAGACTAGATACAACTAGCTCAACTATTTTTAACTCAGTTAAACTGAACACAACTCCATCAACTAGCTCAATAACTCCACCAAACTCCATCACATGAGTTCTAACTGAAGTATCCATGCGATAGCTCCACTTAACCCTCAGGAATAGTGTATTTCCTTTTGTCAGCTCCTGTGCCACATCTTTTCACTTAACTGAAGTGCTCCAAGAGAATAAGATAATGTTTATAGTCCAAATATTATTAAGAGCTAATAATATTTGACATATCCATTTTTAGACTGGCAATCTAAAAATAGATTCCGCCCAATATGTCTAAAAATAGAAGTCCATCTATTTTTCCAACTTGACCAACCATCCACAAATAGCATCCTACAACTCATAGAATATGATCGACATGTCTAAAAAAAGACATAGTCTAAAAATAGACTTGCGCCAAAAATAGCCCGCGGGCCCACTTAGTGAAGGCGAATTCTTTCCACTAAGCTCATCATCTTGTTGCAATCTCAAAACTCCCTCTCAGCAAGATAAGGATTATCTGCCACCCCTATCCTGCGCCTGTGGTATTTGAATTTTCTCCTGGTGAGCGCCTTTGTCAAGATATCAGCATCCTGATCCTCCATAGGAATGTATGAAAGTAACATGATCTTCTGCTGCACATAATCTCTGATATGATGATACCGGATTTCAATGTGTTTAGATCTATCATGAAATACTGGATTTAATGAGAGTTTGATGCAACTTTGATTATCACAATATATCACAGTAGGATCTAAGTGTGAACTGAACAACCCGACCAGGATCTTCCTCATCCATATAGCCTCGCATGCAGCCAAAATCGCTTCCATATACTCAGCCTTTGCTGAACTAAGTGCCACAGGTCTCTGCTTCTTGCTGTACCAAGAAACTACTGTCAACCCGATACTGAAAATCCCTCCAGATGTGCTCTTTCTGTCTGTTGGGTTCCCTGCCCAATCTGCATCCGTGAAGCCACACAGCTTCACCTCATCCGATTGTCTGTACCATAATCCATATCCTGATGTTTCTTTGAGATATCTCAATACATGATTGCCTACCTTCCAGTAGAGCTTGGTAGGCTTAACCATAGCTTTTGAAAGCTGGTTAACAGCATAACATATGTCGGGTCGTGTATTAACTAGATACATAAGCGACCCCACCAACTGTCGATAAACAGTGGCATCCACTACCTCTGCCGATGTAGCATCCTCTTTCCTCCAACCACCAGGAAGAGGAGTGTCGATAGGCTTGCATCCATGCATGTTAAACTTCTCCAGTATCTCCCAGGCATACTTGCCTTGAGACACAAATAGTCCATCACTGCGCTGCCAAATTTCCAATCCCAAGAAATAATGAAGCAGGCCCAAGTCATTCATCTCAAACTCCTTTGCAAGATCAACCTTGCATGAGTGTATCAACAGTTCATCACCCATCAAAATCAAATCATCTACATAAAGTATAATGATCAGCAACTTACCCTCCACCACAATCTGGTATAGGTTCGGATCCGCCTCACTCTTGTAGAATCCAAGTCCGATGAAATAACTGTCTATCCATGTGTACCAAGCACGAGGTGCTTGTTTCAACCCATACAGTGCTCTCTTGGGCCTGCACACATGTGACTCGCTGCTAAAGATCTCGAAACCTTCAAGCTGCTCTATGTACACCTCCTCCTCAATCACTCCATTGAGGAACATAGTCTTCACATCCATCTGATGAATGTGCCACCCCATCTGTGTTGAGAGAGCAAGAATCGTCCGTATGGAAGAATACCTTGCGACAGGTGCAAAGGTTTCCTCATAATCGATCCCCCCATTCTGTGAGAAGCCTCGGGCAACAAATCTTGCCTTGTACTTCTCCACACTCTTGTCAGCTACTTGCTTCACTTTGTAGATCCATCTCGAACCCACCACTGATTTCCCTTCTGGCCTTGGGACAATCTCCCATGCACTATTTCTGACAATCGAATCATACTCTTCCACCATGGCATCTACCCATGCAGGATCCTCCACAGCTTCCTCGAAATAGGATGGATCTGTCACGATACACTTGCTCATAAGAGCCATGTATCTAGTGTACCAATTAGGTGACTGTCTCTGTCTACGCTGTAATGTAGGTGCTCCTACAATCCTCTCTGCATCTTGAGCTAGTCACTCAACTTCTGTAGTGCACTTCCGCCCTCTGATGGTTGGCGCTACATGAGTGGTCTCTTCCACTCTATGAACATTCTCTTGTGGCTGATCCACATCCTGAGACTCATCCTTAGGAACTAATAGCTTCTCACCTGCATGCAAGTGTGGATACCTCTCAAGAAAACACTTCATGGCTTTCTCCTCATGAAATTTGATATCCCATCGGACAACAGTCTTGCGACTATCTGGAAAATACACACAATAGTTGTGGGGTGTATCAGTGTACCCCACAAATATCCCAACCTCTGCAGTCGGCTCCAGCTTCTTCCTGGCATCCTTAGTCACATGAATGTAAACAGGTGAACCAAAAATCCTCAAATGGGAAATATCAGGCTTCTTACCAGAAAACTCCTCCTCGAGTGCACTCATGCCAAGTATCTTGTGAGGAAAATGGTTCTGCACATATACTGTAGTATTGCGTGCCTCATCCCACAAGTGTATGGGAAGGCCCTAACCATGCAACATCGCCCGTGCAACACCCACAATAGTTCTATTCTTCCACTCATAAACCCCATTCTATTGTGGGTTATGAGGTGCTATGAGCTCTCTCTGAATTCCTTCTGCACTACAAAAGTCCTTGAATTCGCCAGAGATGAATTCACCACCATTTTCGCTCCTAAGAGCCTTCACCTGCTTCCCCGATTCTTTCTCAACCAGTGCCTTGAACTCACAGAACTTTGAGTATGTCTCGTTCTTCTTCTGCATGAAGAAGATCCAGCACTTCCGAGAAAAATCATTAAAAAATATCACATAGTACCTATGCTTTGCTGTCGAAGCTACTGAGAAAGGTCCACACACGTCTGTGTGAATTCTCTCAAGGATCTTCGTGGTGCGACTATCCTTCTCGTGAAAGGTGGCTTTCACAAATTTTCTCAAGGTACATCCCTTGCACTGATCTGACTGCGCAAGAGTACCCTTAGGAAGCCCAGTAGAAATCTGCTAGAGTATCTTCAAAGCTCCATGGTGAAGGTGGCCCAATCTCCGGTGCCACAGCTCGCCATCATCTCGGCTCACCACTCCTTCTCCCTTGCTTGACATTACTACGCAGCCATCTCCCTACAATTGATAAAGGTTCTTAACTCGAACCCCTATCCTCCGGGTTTCACCAATTTCCTTACTGCACAGGAAAGCCTTTTCCTTGCTAAAGACAACATCACATCCCTTGTCTTCCAACATCGCCACAGAGATAAGATTCTTCTTCAATCCTGGAACATACATCACTTCCTTCAATACAAAGGCTTTACCAGACTCCCTCTCAAAGGAAATGGTACCAATATTGTTCGCACTGTATCTACCATCATCGCCCATCTCGATGTGCACTCCAAGATCTTTCTCATCCAGATCAGTAAAGAAATATTTATCTCCTGTCATGTGAAAAGACGCACCACTGTCAAGAAACCACACTGAACTCATCATACTTGAGACCAAGCATGCGATCAGTGAAAAATCCAGCTCAAACTGCGAGGCTAAGGCCTCTCCAGCTGCAGATCTAGCAGCCTTCTTATTTTTCTTCTTCTGTGGACAATTAGTGGCGTAATGTCCTTATGGGTGATAGTGAAAGCACTTCACCTTGGACATGTCCTGCTTCTTGCCTTTCGCACCAGATTGAGAAGTATTCTTCTTACTCTTCCACTTCCTTGCTTTGGCAGCCAAAGCACAATTTTTTTCATCTGAGTTCTTTGATGAAGATCTGTCCCTGGTACTTCGCCTTATCTCCTCTTGCACAAGATTCGACCAAAGTCGCTCCCATCTTGGCAATTTCTCCTGACCATTGACAGAGTCCTGATAGGAATGCCAACTCTTCAGAAGCCTAAGGAGAGCCAAGATCACCAAGTATTTGTCATCTACAGTCACCCCCACACTTCCCAACTCATCCCTACATTGGATGAACTTTGTGAGGTACTTGGGCATACTGTCGCCTTTCTCCATTTTTATGTTCCTGAGTTTATCCTTGAGTGCCAACTTCCTCTGGTCACTCTTGCTTTGGAATAAGTCTATCAACGCTTTCCACATCAAGAATGGGGAAGCCTTACCATGAAGGCTGGACACTATGTGATCCTTTACACCTTCCAAAAGAATTCTTCGACCCTTTGCTGTCTTCTTTTTCCATGTGTCAAGTGCGGCAACATCGCTAGAAGCAGGTTTTGGAATTTCTGCATCTATGAACTCCTTCAACCCATTGTCATCCAGCACCACCTCCATCCTGTCCTTCCATGCAATATAATTTGAGCTTTTCTCAAGGGAATACTCCCATCACAATCTGTTGAAAGACATCTCAACTTAGACACCAAGAAAACACTGCTGCAAATTTGAATTCCACCAACACAAAACTCAACTGCTTCAATGTTTTGCAATTGCTCCAATGATCAATATCGCTCTGATACCATGTAGAAATTTAAATAACTGATATATTATTCACCGAGATTCTCCTAATCACACACTATTTTAATTTCATGCACAATACAAAATCTCTTCTACCATTGATCATTAATTGCGGAAATAAAAACAATCGCATGCGCACATTAAAACCATAAACATTCACACATATGAACACAGTATTTTATGGGAAAGCTTAAAGCTGAAAACACCCAACTAGCTGTATATTATATGTCATAGAGATCATGTAGCAATCATTATACAAAGCTCCTCACAAATCTCTCAGTACAATATGCAATTGCTACACACTAATCAAGCCCGATCTAGCAAATCACATGCTCCAATCTCTGCCACCCGATAGCCTGCCTCTATTGCGCAATCACTGCTGAAGAATGGCTCTGAATGAACTTGAATTGGTCCAGCCTTGACTGCGCAATCCTCAATGGCATCTCCAATCACTGGTTGTTGCAAATCATGCAACAGTATAGTCACAACTGATAGTCACACTACTCTTTCACCTACCTCTTCACCGGTCTCCACTGAAACTATCCATGCACTGTAGTTAACTGATGTATTCTTTAGTTGATTAATGAGTTAATAATTAGTGAATTAATTAATAATTAATTCACACCACTCTCACTAGTGTATCAATCAGTTAGACTAGATACAACTAGCTCAACTATGTTTAACTCAGTTAAACTGAACACAACTCCATCAACTAGCTCAATAACTCCACCAAACTCCATCACATGAGTTCTAACTGAAATATCCATGCAATAGCTCCACTTAACCCTTAGGAATAACGTAATTCCTTCTGTCAGCTCCTGTGCCACAGCTGTGCACTTAACTGAAGTGCTTCAAGAGAATAAGATAATGTTTATAATCCAAATATTATTAAGAGCTAATAATATTCGACATATCTATTTTTAGACTAGCGATCTAAAAATAGATTCCGCCCAATATGTCTAAAATAGAAGTCCATATATTTTTCCAACTTGACCAACCATCCACAAATCGCATCCTGCAACTCATATAATATGATCAACATGTCTAAAAATAGACTTGCGCCAAAAATAGCCTGCGGGCCCACTTAGTGAACGCGACTTCTTTCCACTAAGCTCATAATCTTTTTGCAATCTCAACAACTCGTGATAATGACTCCAAATGCCAACATGAGAATATCATCATCATCATCATCAGAATCAAAAATGTATAAAAATATAGACATTTTGTTAAAAGGTCTAGCTTATCTGGTTTTGTCTTGCTGCCAGATTTCGACTCCACTCAGTCCTCTTACGAGCTCCAACAACCTCGTTACCACGCAGGCGGGAATCCTCCCTTTCGCAGCTCTTCAATAGTAGATCCTTATAGACTATGTCTTCTATGCCACGCATGGCTTAGTGCCCCCAGCTCTTGCAACGAGCAACAAATTTCCTCTCAACAAACTAGAAATGATACGCCATCCAATTCTAATGCATGTGATCTCTATTGATACATATTTCTGAAAATGGGTCCAGAAAAAAAAAAGAAAAATACTTTCATGTTTTCATCGTGGCATATAATAAATTAGACAAAAATTTCAGAATCTACTAGATGAAACAATCAAACAATAAAATTTCCTGGAATATCCAAAATAGATAAAAGTTTTCTTCAGGCTAATCTGCACAATCTGAGAAAGCCTGTGAAATACCTGCCACAGAAGTTTGGAAAGCTACAATCAGTCGCAGGCCGATTGTAGTACCACCGTCCTCTGCTATCCCAGTCTGAAGGCGCAAGTCCAAAACTCTCAAGTGATTACACGATGTAGTCATGCTATTGTCCCAGCCCTGCCTCGCATAACCATTCCAGCTGAGCAGATGCATGATAATGAATGTATATAACAGTCTACTATCATGGTAACTAAATCTAGATTATTGAGGAGTTGCGGAACTAATTCTGGCACCGGTGCACGCTCTGAGATCCGATCCTCCACGCTGCTGCACTCAGAATGCAGTCCACACAACTAGTATTGATGGTTTTTCGGATCGCACAAAGTCCACATTCTATCCACAGTCTTCTCCAGCAGGTTGCAGGATGAGTACAGATGCCAAAGCAAGGTCGTTTCTTACATTCCTCTTGCTGTTGCTTACCATTGAAATTACATCTACTACTGCAAGCTCTAATTATAGCGTTAAACGCTTTGAATTCCATGTGAAATATCAAAATGTAATGCGCTTATGCCACACTAAATCTCTCCTCATGATCAATGGAAAGTTTCTCGAGCCAACCATACTAGTTAACGAAGGTGATTCTATCGAGGTGAAAGTTCATAATGATGCGAAGTACAATATGATGATTCACTAGCATGGAGTCTATCAGCTTGGAACAGGTTGGTCAGATGGGCCAGCATACATAACGCAGTGCCCTATACAGAAAGGGAAGTCATACACTTACAAATTCAAGGTGGACGGGTTGGTTGGCACACTCTTTTGGCATGCTCACATATCATGGCAGCGATCCTCCATACACGGAGCATTCACTATCTACCCAAGGAAGGGTGACCATATGCTCCAACCACGACTACGTCAATCCAACACCCACACGGTTGTATCGATCCAGAACGATCCACACACACAACTCCAAATCGCTCACAATCTTATGCAGTACTTTGAGCTGCACTCTCCTTCAACGCATCCTCCAGTGATCTTTCTCGGCCTCTAAAGACTTAGCCTCACTCCAATTCCTATGCACAACACAGGTCCATTTAGCTTCGGCCTGAAGCTCTGATACCATGATAAAATTAATGAAATGGCTCTCTAGGTGAGAACCTAGAGAGTGTACAAACACACTCACACAATCTAATACATACAATCAAGAGAACATCCTAGTACATATAGGCTTTCTTGCAATCGGGTGGTTTGAACCACTCCCTGAATATTAGGATCTGAGATCTAGAATTAGAATCTCAATCCTATCCTAACTTAACTTTCTCCATTAATTTCTAACATTAATCACATTATTAGGATTTGGTATTTGATTCAAAATTTTACTCATTTATGATTTACTTTATGAACCACATTACATGATTCGAAATGTCCGTATTTGATTGAATTTTAGAACCATCTATGTGTTCCACTTTATGAACCACATTAAATGATTTGAGATATTAATCCTAATAATGTAATTAATACTAAAAACATTAATTTACATTATAAATTACAAAAATCTTAAATCAAACATTCCAAACTCTATTATCAATAATAAAATAAAAAAATATCAGCCTGAATCTAACCTGCTCAGAACCGCTATGAGCTCCTTTCACTACATCTGAGGTGGTAGTGAGATCTAATAATCTCATGTGTGAGAAAATCTACACAAGTATGAACTTCGTCGTGCGTTTCATTCAGGGACAGAAACCATGAAATTCCTAAACTAATCCATCGTGCCGAGGGACACAATTTTACATATTTCCCAGCCATGGAAGCCGCGAGCCATAAACAATTGAGGAATTAAAGACGATGTAGAACGAAGGGAACCAGATGATGCAGAATACACAGCGTGCAAGCCTTCTTCACGTATTATGGCACTGGAAACCATCCAAATGAAAAAATTAAGCTAGGTGTGTAGTATTTGGACAAATAAACCAGTCACGGGCGACAATGAAAATCTTTGTCGAAGTTCATTGCAAGATCCTTACACTAATCCAAAAGCACCAAATTTGGTAAGCGGAATAGAAAAGTACGTTGATCCATGACAAACCCGCGTTAATAATGTGTTTCTAGATGATGCCATGAGACGAGCTCATACCAAAATTCAGATTCAACATTGGCCACTACTATGTTATTCTTACTAACTCTTAGAGAGAGCTTTCAAGAGTAGGAAGACTTCGTTGAAGTAACTTTTTTTCCCTAAACTACCTTGTACTTTACATCGTTGACCAACAGAACATGCCTTCAGAGTCCATTTGTTTGTTGGCATTTTTGAGATATTAATTTCACTGTCTGCTAGGTTTAGTTAGGATTCATTACATTTATTTTATTGTCTTCTAGGTGTCATAGGTAGTTTAGTTTTACTCCAGTCATTTATTGCTGATGTTTCCAATGTAATCCCATTTAACAATTTCATAATATTGAGATGAGTGATTATCTGCTCCATTTTACTTTTCAGTTTCTCAATTCTTTTCATGGTATCAGAGCTAGCTTGCATAAGCCTCCCTGGAGAGTAGCAACAGATCCAAGGAGTAGTAGAGAGGATAAGTTGGTTGGCGCGACTGTTAGGCTAATACTCACACCAACGTGCCAAAACAAAGGATTGGCACGAGAACGCAAGCCATACCTGCGCCAGTTTTTTGACTCACATGTTTTTTATTTAGTCACGGCTATTCAGTATCAAGACCACACCAATAAGTGAATGGCTGTTAACGGCCCTCAACACTTGGATCGCGCGTTATCAATAACACAGCCTAGGATTTCATCACCTACGTTAAGGTGAATTCGTTTTGTTTTCTACATCATTATCTGTCACCTACGCAATCTTGAAGTGAACTGTGTCATCAATCAATCGAGAGGAATAGAAAACAGCATTATCAATCAATCCAGTGATAGCAATAGCCATTGAAGAATACATATAACCAGAGGCTGGAGTAGCATGCATTGTGAGAAGGGCGAACTACTTCACGGTAATCTACTCTACTCTCCCACTGAGGAATCCCAATGATTTACGACTCAAATCATTAAAGGTGATTTTCAAAATTTTACATAAGGTTTTAAATGGTTGATTCATTCATCAAAAAGGAGAATGCCCATTTTAGAGGTATCGATTTAAAAAAGGTGAAATCCCTTTTATATAAAGAAAGTGTGATAAAAATTATTTAAGTTTCTTTTATAAAAAAAAAAAAACTTGAAATTTTTTCAAAGGTTTTTATAAAGAGCATGTGGTGAAATTTTTTTAAAAAGAAGTTTTTTCTTCGAAAAGGAAATTTAAAAGACGGTTTCAACATTTTTTTTAAGTCTTTAAAATAGATTTAAAAAAATGAAAATAAAAATAAAAATTAGAGGAGATTTATAGAAGGCGCATATTATCATTTGAAGAAATAATGGCATCTTCAAGCTCTTTGCCACAGACTCCAAATCTGCTTAGCAAAAACTATGAATTTTGGAATTTGAAAATGAAAACTTTTCTACAAGCTCAATATTGTTGGGATACACTTTTGATTGCTTATGTAGAGCCGACCCAAGAAGCATGGGTGGCCATGACCAATAATCAGAGAAATGCAGCTATTGAACTCAGAAAGAAGGAGCACAAAGCCAAATGTTGGATACAAAATTCAGTCAATGATTCTATTTTTGACAAAATAACTGGTGCGACAATAGCAAAAGAATGTTGGGATATTTTTCAAGTTGTGTATCAAGGAAATGATATAGTGAAGATGGTTAAACTGCAAACATTAAGAGCTCATTTTAAAACTCTAAAGATGGCTGACACCAAGAATGTGGATTAGTTCATGACTAGAGTCATGGGAATAGTCAATCAGATCAAACTCATTGGCGAAACCATTACAGATCAGAAAATTGTTGAAAAAGTTGTTCGAAGTCTACCAAAGAAATATGACATGATTGTGACAGCCATTTTCGAATCCAAATATTTTAAAACTTTCTGAGTAGAAAAGTTGACTGGATCACTTTTGGCACATGAAACAAGACTCAATCTGATAGAATATTCCACGAAACAAGCCTTCAGAGCACACCTCTCATTTGACAGAGGAAAAAGCAGAGGATATAGAGGCGGCAACAAGCGAGGCAGAGGCCAAAGCAATGGAAGATCTGATCATCGTCATGAAACACATTAGTGGAGACCTCCACAAAACCAAAATCGGAGAGGAAGGTCATGGAACAGATCGAGTGCTCAATGTTACTACTGTAAGAATTTTGGCCACTATGAACACAACTATAGAAAGAAACAATAAGATCAGCACAGAGGCTATAGCAATCTCTCCGGCAATGAAGGAGAATCCTCAGAGACCATGTTTCTTTCATGCCATCTCTCAGAAGACAAACAGAGTGAAGATCTTTGGTTGCTCGACAGCGGATGCAGCAATCACATGATAGGAAACAAGAATCTTCTTTCTTCTCTAGATGCTTCCATAACATCAGAGATAACGCTTGGAGATCGTACAAGTATTAAAGCTGAAGGAAAAGGTATTGTTCCTATTCTTACTAAGCAGAATAAAAAAAAATACATCCCTGATGTTTATTATGTTCCTCAACTCAAACATAATATAATTAGTATAGGACAATTAATGGAACATGGCTATGATGTATTGTTTCAAAAGAACACCTGCTATATATATGACAAAGATCCTCATAAAAGATTGATAGCAAAAGTTGAAAATACCAAGAATAGGATGTTTCCATTGATCCTTAGAAGCCAAAATACCAACCAATATTTAGTCCACAATATATCAAGAATAGATGAAACTCATCTATGGCATTCTAGGTATGGCCAAATTCTAGTCAAGAGTCTCAGTCTACTTCAAAAGAAATCTATAGTCATTTCTCTACCTACTATCAGTGAAAAAGTCTTTAATTGTGAAGTTTGTGTCTTGTCCAAGCATAAAAGAGATAGTTTTCCCTCATCAATCTCAAGGGAGAAAGAGCCTTTGGCACTTGTCCATACCGACATATGTGGTCGAATGTTGACGTTGTCCATTGGTGGTAGTTTCTACTTTCTGACATTTATTGATGACTTTAGCAGGAAGATATGGGTGTATTTTTTAAAAAACAAATCAGATACCTTCTCTAGATTTCTGGAGTTCAAGGCAGAAGCAGAAAAACAGAGTGGAAAACCCTTGAAAGTACTTAGATTAGACAGAGGAGGAGAATACAGCTCAAATGAATTCAAAACATTTTGTCGACAACAAGGTATCATAATGCAGTACACAACCAGATACACTCCATAGCAAAATGGGGTAGCAGAAAGAAAGAATCAGTCGATCATGAACATGGCGAGATGCATGCTACGGGAGAATAAATTGACAAATAACTATTGGGTTGAAGCAGTTTCGACATCAGTGTATGTTCTTAACAGATCTCCAACATACAGCCTACAAGATAAAATACCTCAAGAAGCATGGGATGGAAACAAGGTAAATGTGTCACAATTTAGAATCTTTGGATCAATAGCTTTTTCTCGTGTTCCTGAAAAACTAAGAAAAGAGCTTGATGATAGAAGTGAGAAATGCATATTTGTAGGTTACAATGACCAGTCGAAAGCCTACAGAGATGTGAAATTTTTCGAAAATAAATCTTGGTTTGACCATGTAGATGAAACTTCAAATCAACCTTTTTATCCACCACAGTCTCCAAGATTGTAGGTTCAAAAATAGCCAGAACATCCTGAAAATGCAACATCATCAAGCACTGATTTAGCAAGTGATCAAACATATTCAGAAGAGGGACAAAAAACAAGAAGTATCAGAGAGATATATGAACAGGAGCATGAATCTAAACAACAGAATATGTTTGCATTCATCTCAACTCAACCAACTCATTTTGAAGAAGCATTTAAAGAAAAGCATTGGGTCAAAGAAATGAACCAAGAAATTGCTACCATAGAGAAAAATCAGACTTGGGAATTAGCTGATCTCCCAAGAAACATAAGGCAAGGTTGGTTGCCAAAGGATTCTCACAACAGTTGAGAAACCATAAGGCAAGGTTGAGAAACATAAGGCAAGGTTGGTTGCCAAAGGATTCTCACAACAGTTTGGTGTCGACTATGGTGAAACATTTGCTCCAGTAGCAAGGTTAGACACTGTCAGAACCATTTTGTCCACAACAGCTCAACACAAATGGAAAGTCTATTAGCTTTATGTAAAATCTGCCTTCCTAAATGGTATATTACAGGAAGAAGTTTATGTAGAGCAGCCTCCAGGTTTTGAAGTAAAAGGACAAGAGCATAAAGTATATAGATTGAAGAAAGCTTTATATGGTTTGAAACAAGCTCCAAGAGCTTGGTACAGTCGCATCGACACTTATCTCATCAAAAGTGGTTTTTCCATAAGCAGCCATGAACCCACTTTGTATACCAAATCTCATGAAGGTAAAATTATTATTGTATGCCTTTATGTAGATGATCTTATTTATAGAGGAATATGATGTTAGAACATTTCAAAGCAACAATGCAAGCAGAGTTTGATATGACAGGTCTAGGAGTCATGAAATATTTCCTAGGAATTGAAATTCACCAATCTGATAATGGCATTTTTGTTGGTAAACAAAAATATGCCACTGATATCATTCAAAAGTTTAGAATTACCAATTTCAAATTAGCTGATACACCAATTGCTCAAGGTACCAAAATCAACAAAGAAGATGTAGCACACTCTGTTGATCCCACATTGTATAAAAGCCTAGTTGGTAGTTTGTTGTATCTAACTGCAACTAGATCAGATATTATGTTTGCAGCAAGTTTTGTCTCCAAGTTTATGCAGTCACCAAAGCTTACTCATTGGCAGGTTGCAAAAAGGATCTTAAGGTATATTTCAAGGACCATAGACTATGGTTTGTTTTATACACAGTCTGAAAATTGTTCACTTTCAGGTTATACAGACATCGATTTTGCAGGGAATTTAGATGATCGCAAAAGTACCTCAGGGTATGGTTTTCATCTTGGAACAAATATGATTTCATGGGCATCTAAGAAACAATCAATCGTTTCAATATCGTCTGTAGAGGCAGCATATGTAGCAGCAAATACAGCAGCTTGTGAAGCAGTATGGTTGAGAAGATTATTGAAATGTACATTTCATATATTCAGAAGGAGGCAACTCCAATTTACTGTGATAACAGTTTAGCAATTTCTTTATCAAAAAATCATGTTTTTCACAAAAAGAGAAAGCACATTGACACATGTTTTCATTTCATTTGAGAACTTGTCAATGATGGGGACATCACACTTTGTTTTTGTGGTTCCAAAAATCAGCTTGCAGATATTTTCACAAAGCCATTGGGAAAGAATGTATTTGAATTTCAAAGAGAGAAATTAGGCATTGTTAGTGCCTCCACTTGTAACAGTTGAGATTAGGAGGGGATGTTGAGATATTAATCTCACTGTCCGTTAGGTTCAGTTAGGAATCATTACATTTATTTTATTGTCTAATAGGTGTTATACGTAGTTTAGTTTTACTTCAGTTTACTTCATTTTTACTCCATTCATTTATTTCTGATGTTTCCAATGTAATCTTATTTAATTATTTCGTAATATTGAGATGAGTAATTATCTGCTTCATTTTACTTTTCAGTTTCTCAATTCTTTTCAAGCCTACTAAGTAACTAACAATTCAAGCTTTAATAATCCATTCAGATTTTGATGACGTCCATCAAGATGCGACGTATTCAAATTTCTCATTCACAGGATTTATGTTGATCTCGTCATCAACTTTGACAAAAAAAAATTAGCATTACAGTTGAGGGTTTCCATCTCATCGCCCAGCGAGCGAGGTTTTCAATTCACTGTTGTTGGTGCTTCTTCTAGCCAAAATAGAGCTTAGTATTATACGAGCTTATGAAGATTTCTGACTTCCTGAATATTCGGCAATCATACCCACATGGGCGTGGTCTCCTTTTATTGCCAAATATTGGGAATCAGCAATGGACCTAAAGATGTCCTAAAAATTCCCCTATTCAATTGGGTTGTGTGTTGTGATGTATATTTGTATGTGGTAAGTATTATAGATTTTTTTTCTAAGTATTAAATGATGTATATTATATATTTGAGTATGATGATAATTAATGTTTATTTATTAATATGGTTTATAGACTTTAAGAAAATGAGAGATTAATTGACATTTTTTAATAGTTTATTTCTATGATAAAAAGAAGGGAGAGAAGCATTTCTAGATTAGCTGACTTAACAAGTTAAGAAGGTTGAAAATGTGGTAAAAGTTTTGGAAATGAGAAAGGATGTGAGTAAGAGTCTCCCACTTCAAGATAAACTGTTTTTCATCTTCATCCCTCTTAGTATCAGGAAAGTGACAGATTGTTGTCCCAAAGTGTTTTGGGAATTTACTAACACCTAGTTTCACTTGGAAGATTATGAGAATTAGTTCTTATCTTGGCAATTCTAATTTTCTTCTTAGCACTAGTCAAGACTGAAATATTGTTTTGGTTAGAAAGATTGGGGTTGATCACCTCCTTAGAATACCTTGGCTTCATTTTCCCCTCTAACATCCCACAACTTATTCTTAATTTTGGAAGTAATAGTATTTTTAATATTATCCTTATTTTCCAAGATGATCTCATTCTTTATCCCCCAATGGTCGAGCTAAGACTGGACATCCATATGTAGCCCCACTTGAGTTGAAGGTGGGGGTTTTGGATATAGTTAGAAGCAATTTTGGGGAACTTCCTAGCTTCCATGTTGTAAAGTTTCTTTAATATGTAGCCCCACTTGAGCTGAAGGAGGGGATTTTGGCTAGAGTTAGAAGTAATTTTGGGAACTTCCTAGCTTCCATGTTGTAAAGTTTCTTGTTATAGATCAACAAGTAAACATAGTCATACTTTCAATAGAGGAAATACTAGTTTCAATCAAAAGGATAGGATAGGGAGTATTTCCTTTAATCTTAAGGTTGTAGGTTATAAATTTCTTTTGAATCAGCACAATCTTCCTCCAACCTCACATCCATATAGAATAACACTGTTGACTAGCTTATCAAAGAGAAATTTTTTTACTCAATACCCAAATATTGTCAAGTTACAATTGTTTTCAGCCTAATAGTAAATTTACAATTATATATATCTTAATTTGTCACATATTATTTACTATTTAATTTTATTATCACATTTTTATAGATCTTCAATTTCATTCTCATTTTATTAAATCATTTTAATGAATTAAATTGAATAAATAAATAATTTTAAATTATATTTCAAATAAATTTGAAAAATGCATATTAACTTAAATTAATGATAAATTAAAAATATTAATTTTTTAATTATATAATTAAAAAAATTAACATAATTCAAAAATTCCTACATCACTTCTTAATTTAATTAAAATAATTTATATATTTTAATATAGGATATTTAATGCATGGCGCTGCATATTGCTTATCTTATAATTCTACTCATACTAAAAGAGTTTACCTGGTGAGCCATGGTTACCTTTCCATGATTTTAATTTTCATTTTCAAGAGTCCTTTTATTTATGCATTTATGTTTTGAAAAACATATTGCATTAAGTGCTATTTAATTAATTAGAGTGAAATATGATTTTAAATTATGTTTTAAATAAATATATAAAAATCATTTTAGTTTTATATATATATTTTTTCAATTTATTAATTAAAATATTATTTAAAATATTTGATATACAAATATTTTTCTAGATATAGTAAATAAATTAAGAATTCAAAATAATTTACATTTAGCGATGTGTTTCTATACATATTTAAATACAACTTGAGTAGGCCTAATGGTTAAGAGCATGTATTTCCTCCTAAGAGGTCACAGGTTCAAAACTAGACGGGGGTAGAGTATATGTTAAACACCATGTTGAAGCACACACATGGTGTATGAGGAAGATGAGCACACACACACAAGAGACTCAACACAATGAAGGATAAGCGTGAGGCTTTCTTATTTTCCATTATACAAAGATGTACATTTATAGTACAATGGTGTGACTCTTGGTTTCACATTCCAAGGTCACTTGGACTCCATTGTGACTTTTTGCATTCCACACCTACCCATGTGGGATTAGGTGTTCCAACATCCCCCCTTAATCCAAAGGGGTATGTGTGAGTTCAAGAAAAGAGTTGTAATACAAATCTGCAAGGTATGCATGGCAACACTTGGGCTGAATCAACTCTCTGAAATGTTGGAAAAAAAGAGGTGGTTTTAGGATGACCACAAACACTGGAACGCAATACATGTTGCAGTTCCCGGAAATCTTCCAAAACTGGCAAGAAGCTGAAAGCTTCTGCTAGAGGAATTGTCCCTCATAAAAAAGGGAGACCTTCGACCTAAAAGAAGGGAGGTCTACTACCTGTGGTGGTTTTAGGTTGTCCACCAACTGAAAATGATGGTTTTAGGTTATCCACCAACCGAAAATGATGGTTTTAGGTTATCCACCAACCAAAGATGATGGTTTTAGGTTATCCACCAACCGAAGGTATGCTCATGGGAATCCGTATCTCTGGCTACATCTCTGAATCCGGAATGACGAATTGTGGCTCAGGCTCACTTGAACTGCTGGCTACAACTCTGAACATGGAATGAGAGATTGTGGCTCAGGCTCGCTTGATCTGTCGTCGAAGCTTGTACATGACCACCATTTTCCCCCCTGTCAGGGACAAGGTGAGATGATGGCGAAAAATCAACTGCAAGTTTGTTCAATATGCGTGAACAAGTTCTAACATGTGTCGTAAACATCTTCTTGGCTGCTGATGCCCATTGCCAAGAAGCGATCCATCCAAGATGAATCTTGGTTCTTGTAGGAGGCTTGTGTCTGAAGCATCTGTCTGAAGAATGGGTGTGCCGACCACAGTGCTTGCATGGATGAAGATCAAAACAATGATATTTCATGTGGCCAACTCGATCACAGTGTTGGCATTTTTCAATCTGTTGTGGAAGTGGAACAAGATTTGGAACCGCTGCAGGTGAACTGTCATACATGAATCCGACACTCTGAAATCTGATGGGCTTTGTGTAGTCTAGAATATGAAAGGAAACATCCTTGTCATATCCAAGACCAGTTCTATGCTTGTTGTGGACAAGCTCTTCCCAAGGTCTGATGATGGGCTTAGGAAGTGCAGTCTGAACTGCTACATCTGCATGTACATCTGCTCTAGTGCAAGGAACTGAATGGGAATCATCTGCAACTTTATATTCTTTCTTCTGATGAGAGTCCTTCACAATGTTCTGAACAGAAATAGGTTCAGAATGGTGACTCTTTTGCTCAAGTTCTTCTTGTTGAAGCTGAGATTCCAACTGCAAAATCTCAATCTTTTCATGTGCATCTTGCAAACAACTTTGAATGTTACAAAGAGCATCCTTGCTCATTTTTATCATGTCATCAACATTGGAATGAATGAGGTTATTCAACAACACTAATACCTCATTGATTTTGGCCATTTCAACAACATAGGCTCAAAAACGAAAGGGTGTCGGCTTCAACCGAGAATGCACCCGTTTACAATGTGATTCAACAACAAATACAAATGACTCAAGAAATTCTCAAAGTACAAAGTGTGCTCCTCAAATGATGGAGGGCAATCAACAATCCAACAACTCAGATTCTGATTCCAACTATGAATGAAGAGGCAAATTCACTCACAATGTGAGTTCAATACAAAATCTCTACAAAAATATGTGCAGCTGAAAACACTATAAAAGAAGCCTTTAAAGCAGCTGAAATTTTTCTTCAAAGAGTTGTTTTGAATGATAGCAGACTTGTCTTCAAATGTCAATTCTTCAGAAAAAATCACCCTTATGTCAATGCCACAAATCACAATGTAAAATCTGTAATTTTCTCTAATCAATCTGCTCACATGTCATTTCCTTTTATTTCTGCTGTTCATCTTCTCTCTCCTCTCTCTCTCTCTGCTGTTTTTTTTTTTTTTTTTTTTTATTAATTAAAAATTAATTAAAAAATAGATTAATTAAAAATAGGGAATTTAAAAAGGAATTATTAAAAAGATGGAAGGGGGGTTGATTTAATCAAAAGTGGAAAGAGGGGATTTATTAATGGGGGAGGGGGGATTTTAATTGAGGGAGGTCTATTAAATAAAAATTAAAATGAGAAGAGGAACGAATTTAAAAAGGCGGTATTATTAAAAAAAGGGGCAGTTTTAATTATGAGAGGGATATTTAATACAACGCAGAGAGCGGTCATGAGAGGCTGGTTGAGCGTATGGGAAAGAGGGCGCCGTGGGTGGAGGGCGTATTGCAATGGAGAGGGGAGGTGCCGTCAGGCCAGAGTTGAAGGGGCGGAGGGTCGAGAGACGGATGTGGGAGCCAAGAGGGATATGAGGGTTGGAGTGATAAGGAGGGGTTGGGGTCGATTGCAGAGGGGAGAGGCCACGAGTGTGTGAGCGCTTGGGAAATGAGCGTTTGCGTGTTGCAGAGTGGGTTGAGGGGGCGGTGAGGCACTGTTAAAAAGGGTAGGGCGGATGTATGAGCGCGCGGGGAGGAGAGGTATGTCAGAGTTGTGTATTGAGAGGAGGCTGTGTGGGCGTAGTGTAGGATTCGATTTTTTTTTTTTTTTTTTTTAATGTTAAAACTGCAGTAAGATAGGGGAGAGCGCTGCGAATGGGAGAGAGCGTTGTATGCGTGGCAGAGTTTGAGCGTGAGGTAGTGCGTTAAGCCGGAGGGGTAAGGGATTGAGGGTTGAGGGTTAATGGCAGAGTGTGGAAGGCGTAAGTGGTGAGGGCGTAGGGATTTGTGGAGAGAGGCGTAGGGATTTGTGTAGTATAGTTGTAGAGGGCGCGGGTGGAGAAGGGTAGGTGGAGCGTTAACGAATAGTGAAATCGAGTGGAGTGGTAAGGAATGAGCGCTGAGGAAGGGGGCCGAAAGGCTATGGAGAGTTGCAGGATCTCTCTTTTTTTTCTTTTTAATTTTTAATTTTATTTTTTAAATTACAATAGAGAGCAGAGAGATTCCAGAATTGCAGAAAGGCAGCAGAATTTTTTTCTTTCAAATATAGAGCAGAGTTTTTCTGGAACATATAGCAGTAAAAAAATCCAAAATTTTGCAGGAATCTTCGAATGAAAAACTCAGAAATTCTTTCTCATTAAAACCATAACTTTTCTTCAAAAATTGCAGAGGGCCATATAGCAGCAGAAAAACTCAGAATTCTCAGAAATCTTCCAATGAAAACTTAGAGATATTTCCAGTAAAAACCCAAAAACTTGTTCAGAAATCCAATTTAAATAGTATCCTGCGGCTCTTCAAATGCAGAATTTAAAATGCAGAAATTGCAGGACAAATGAGAATGAAAACCTTCAGATGGGTAGTGCTGCCTTTCTTCAAAACCACTGCTGCTCTTCTTCAAAACAAATTACGAATCATGCAACTCTTTCTTACCGAATGCGCTCCTTCTGCAGATGTTGCTCCTTCATTAAAACCACTTTCTGAATGTGGCAAAAAGACTGCTACAAACACTTGAGTGCTGCAAAAAAACCAACAATTTTTGCAGATATGCATAGGCCATAAACACAAATGGCTCACTCAAAGTGGAGCAGGGCCAACAATCGCCCACTCTGATACCATGTTAAACACCATGTTGAAGCACACACATGGTGTATGAGGAAGAAGAACACACACACACAAGAGACTCAACACAATGAAGGATACGCGTGAGGCTTTCTTATTTTCTATTATACAAAGATGTACATTTATAGTACAATGGTGTGACTCTTGGTTTCACATTCCAAGGTCACTTGGACTCCATTGTGACTTTTCGCATTCCACACCTACCCATGTAGGATTAGGTGTTCCAACAGTATATATGACTTAGAAGTTCAAAACCAGAGGAGGGTAGAGTATGTATGCCTTCCTAGACTTAGAAGTTTAAAAACAAAGGGGGGTAGAGTATTTATGCCTTCGTATACTTAGAAGTTCAAAACTAGAAGAGGGTAGAGTATGTATGCCTTCGTAGTCTTAGAAGTTCAAACCAGAGGAGGGTAGAATATGTATGCCTACGTAGTCTTAGAAGTTCAAACGAGAGGAGGGTAGAGTTTGTATGCCTTTGTAGACTTAGAAGTTCAAAAATAGAGGGGGGTAGAGTATGTATGCCTTTGTAGACTTAGAAGTTCAAAACCAGATGGGGGTAGAGTATGTATGCCTTGGTAGACTTAGAAGTTCAGAACCAGAGGAGGGTAGAGTATGTATGCCTTGGTAGACTTAGAAGTTCAAAACTAGAGGAGGGTAGAGTATGTATGCCTTGGTAGACTTAGAAGTTCAAAACCAGAGGGGGTTAGAGTAGAAGTTCGAAACCAGAGCGGGGTAGAGTATGTATGCCTTCGTAGACTTAGAAGTTCGAAACCACAGGAGGGTAGAGTATGTATGCCTTTGTAGACTTAGAAGTTCAAAACCAGAGGGGGGGGTAGAGTATGTATGCTTAGGAGTTCAAAATGAGAGGAGAGTAGAGGGTAGAGTATGTATGCCTTGCAGACTTGGAAGTTCGAAACCAGAGCGGGGTAGAGTATGTATGCCTTCGTAGACATAGAAGTTCGAAACTAGAGGAGGGTAGAGTATGTATGCCTTTGTAGACTTAGAAGTTCAAAACCAGAGGGGGGGTAGAGTATGTATGCTTAGGAGTTCAAAACGAGAGGAGAGTAGAGTATGTATGCCTTCGTAGACTTAGCAGTGAATTCGTTGCGCGCAATCTTTGAATTTGATAGACATTATATTATATTGCATAGTCTAACCAAGTGATAGACTTCGCTTAAAAAAATGGTTTTGTTTGACACAATTAACCTAGTGATAGAGTTCGCTTAAAAAAAAATTGTTTTTTTTTACACAATTTTGATGAGATATAGTGTAAATTAATGTGGGAAAAGTTATTGTTTAATTACATAAATATGTATTAAGATATTTTTATTTAAAAAAAAATATTAAAATATTATATTTATAATTTATATTCAAATAATTTTTAGTATTATTTTTAAAATAATAAATTATAAATATTATTAATTTATATTAATAGTTATTTATAATTTTAATTATTTTTTTATTTGAGTAATTAAATTAATATTAAATATTCCATAATATAATTATTATTTTTATTAATTAAATTTAATATTTAAAAATATATATTTTATCATATCTAGATAACAATACTTCAAATCATTAAATATATCTAAATATATATTTTATTAATTATGTTAAATCTAAGACTTTTGTGATTCATAATATTAAAAAATGTTTTGAGGATGAACGACATTAGTTGGTTTTAAACATCCACCAAATCTTAATTATATAATTAGTCCAAAAATCATTTATTATTATTAATTCTATTTAGTTGTGTTTGAGTATATAATATAATAATTTTATATACAATATGATATAAAAATATAATAGTTTTTAATATCATTAAATTGAAATGAGTCTCTCTATTTTATTAAAATGTAGATATATTTAATTCATATAAACATCAAAACACATATTCTATAATACATCCCACATTACTATAATTAAAAAAACATAAAAATTAACTAATATATAACTTTATTAGTAATAGTAGTTATTATATGAATTAAAAATATATACATTTTAAAATAAACAAAACATGTGACAACGGGTCAATATTAATTAACCAAGATTGTTAACCATATTTGTTACAACAGGTCAATATTTTGGTTTATTAATACCAAATAAGTAAAAAATCATAATTAATTTCATATAACACTTGTTTATATAACATTTTTGTCAATTAATTAATTTAATTAAAATGATAAAAAAATCTTCACTACATTTGATATTAATTTTAATTTATGATTTCTAACAACTATTAAAAATATTCTATAATATCTAATAAACATAAAAACTATAAAAACACCTAATAATTATTAGTTAAATTTAATTTTAGAAAATTTTATTATAAAATAAAACTATTAATTATTAAATTTTAAAAAATTTTATTATAAAATAAAACTATTTTTAAAAACTATTTTAAAAAACATTTTTATATTAGTTTACCTTGCTCTTGCCCATTAAGCTTCATGCCATTGTAACTTTTTAAAATATTTTAAAACCATATAAATATCTCATTTTATTGAAAAATTCAAAAATATTCACAAAATTAAACATAGAGTGACTTCAAATTTCCTTCGCAATTTAGATTGGAATAGGAATGGTTACTCATGTCTATATGTTCTATAATATTCTCTAAAACAACAATCTAGTCATCATAGAATTCCTATAATTTCTATAATTTCGATAAAGAATCAGTATAGAATTCCTATAATTTCGATAAAGAATCAGGCATGGAGCTTCTCCGGACCTGTGTTGTGCAGGTAACCTTCCAGCTGCAACCTTTATTCAAGCGATCCATAACAAACATTCAGACCGATGACTTCGATCTTGAAAGCAGAATATTGATGTTTGGCCTGGAGCATGAGTTCGCAGATGTTGCGTGGTACCCTGCTCAGAAAAAAGCCGTTTATAGAGTGGATGACCGAGTACCTGTTAATACGCCGGGCGATGGAGTGAATGACTTCATAGGGTTTCGCCCTACTCCGACAGTGTTTCTAGCTGCTCTCAGGGAAGCAGGTAACATAACCCTAACATGGATACTCAGTTCAGAAATATAAATGTAGATGTCAATATCACTTGTGGTTGATATAATTAAATTAAATTTTGTAAGATATTTTTGGCAGAGAATTGTGTAATGGATTTTGGATTTTTTTAATTTTTAGGATAATTGTTTCATCTATCTCATGAACAAAAGAGCTAATGTATATAGATATAATAACCATCCCAAACAGTTTCATTATACAGTTTTATTAAAAATATATTACAAGATTCTCTTCCAAAAACAACAAAGCCGATGTATGATAAATAGAGTAACCATTCGAAACAGTTCCATTACACAGTTCCATTGAAAATCTATTACACAATTCTCCTCCAAAAATATATTGAAAGTCTCTAATCACTTCACTTAAATTTTCTTGCAGAGGAGGTTGAAGAACTGGCTAATAACGCCGAGGGAAAATGCGTTCTATCACAGATTCAGGTTTCTACCATTTTTGGAACCGGCACAGGACTAGAGAACACTGATTCCTTGTTTTTGGGATATCCAGTGATTGGTTATCAGAACAAAATGCAATCTGCTGGTTCGTGTCTGAGTAGCCCGAAGGACGGACTTGAGACAACGTGTGGATGGGATCCTCGAATAAAAGGCTTATTCTACTTTCAGAATGGATTGAACGTGAGGCTGTCGAAGATCCAGCAATTTCTTTTTGATATAAGAAAACTTCGGGACTTGATTCCGAGCAGCCTGTGTGGAATTGAACTTTACAATGGTATTCTGATGCGTTATGTAAAAGCTTCAAGTGCTTATTTAGGAAACCAAGAGGATTCAGTAGACCTCGATATTACTTACTATCGAGCCCATGATCCCAACACTCCCCGACTGTACGAAGATGTGCTGGAGGAAATTGAGCAAATGGCTCTAGTGAAATATGGAGCTCTGCCCCACTGGGGAAAGAACCGAAACATTGCGTTTGATGCAGTGATGAAAAAATATAACAAATACGAAGAGTTTCTAGCAGTCAAAAGCAAATACGATCCTAAGGGACTTTGCTCCAGTGAGTGGACTGACGGTGTTCTGGGAGTAGAAAATGCGGGAGTGATTATAAAGAAGGATGGATGCGCTCTGGAAGGACTGTGCGTGTGCTCAGAGGATGCACATTGTTCTCCTGAGAAAGGTTACTTCTGCAGACCAAGAGGCACGTGTTTGCAGACGAGAGGGAACTTGATAGACATTAAGAATTATAACGTTGATTCTGGTTGATTTTGTATGTTTTTTCTTACTTAGTAGTGAAATAGCTATAAAGAAGTGGGATTGGAAGATCTCGGTCCTTGTACTACAAACAAAAACTCTCATACATTGATCAGTTTAATTTTGATCATAATCATAATATAAATTATCCATTTTTTTTTACTATGCTTCCATCTCTCCAGATTGTCAAACCTGAAATTTTGAGTACATTCAAACTACTCTTCCAACAACGAGCTGGCCAATCTTCACTCACACCTGCCACAAAGGTACATAAATGTGTTGGAGTTCATCAAATATTTGAAAATCTAGGATCACTATACTCAAGTTAAAACTAACATTAAAATACAAGCACATTAAAATACTAGCACATTGTAATACTGAATAAATACTAGCACATTGTAATACTGAATAACATATGTTTATGAAAATTAAATATTTTAATTTTCTATCGGGTTTTGGTTAAATGTTGTGGGATTTTGGTTAAAAGATGATGAGGCTCGTGGGATTTTGGTTAAGCTGTGATGAAGTCTTCTGTTATAGCACTCATCACAAGTTCAATTCTCTTCTCTCACTATTATAACACTCATCACAAAAAAAATGAAAAGTACTACCAAACTTACGAAAAAAAAAAGTTAAATATTTTAATTAGTAAAACATTAAAGAGAGACATTTTAACTATAAATTAATTAATTTTCAGTAAAATTATGTTTCACATTTTTATATTATTAATTTAAACATGTATTTATTATATATAATATATAAAGCCAGAAAATAGATTATAATTATTATAATTTATTTATCAAAACAATAATGAAAATATTTAATATTTATAAATACAAATCACACTTTGTCTTATCCCACTTAAAACTTTAATAAAAAATAAAAATAAAATATTAAAATAAAATCTATTCATATTTAATAAATATAAAACTAATTTATTAAATAAAAATCAAATAAAATACAAAAAATTGTATAAACTTGATTTTAATTATATTAAATAATATAATTTAGTTTTTTTTTTATTTTAAATTTCTTTTGAGACAAGGACACTACCATAAGCAAAGTCACATGGGAAAGAGAACAGTTGGTTCGAGAGACTTCAACAGTGGCCTCCTTCAAAAAAGCAGAGGGTCAAGACAGAAAAAATTAAAATTATAAAAACTATATAAATTAAATTAAATGGCATATAAAACACAATAAAAATCTATTTATAATAAGCCTTAAAACACTTCATCTTATATTTTAAATTGGTAAAAAAAAATCAGAAAAAATAATTAAATTATAATTTTGTTTAAAATGATTAATATGTAAAATATTTATAGCCTCTAAGGGTTAGTTCAATTTGTATAGTTTTCATAGTTAAATCACTTTTGCTATTTAGAGGTTACTAGTTTATCTCTTTTGACATTTTTTTAGCTTGGTACAAATAATAAGATTTTTAATCATAGAGATAGTTCATTTGTAAACAATACCATGACTTATCATTACTACATGATAGTATTAACCTTATTCAGAAAACAACATTAATACCCAAAAAAACACAACTTATTTTATATGACACTTGTTCAAAACATAACATTAGAAATAAATATTAACCTTTAATTTGTATATACTTTTAAAAATATTTAAAATAAATTAAACGTAAAAATAATCGTTTTCACCATAATTTCGATCTAATTTCTTTATTTCATGTTTGAAAAATAGCGGCAAAAAATACCTTCACAACCCAGTGCGGATCTTTCAATACCTTTTGGTTGAATGGTTAATATGCATTTTTGGAAGCAGTGGTGATAACACCTTCCAATACGACAATTTCTCCTTTTATATTTTCAACTTGTTATATTTTCAAGTCAAATTTATTGAAAGAATCAGGAAATCCTTAAAGGCCGTAAAGGCACATATTTTTGTAAAATTGTTAACCTAAGGAATTAAATTCATAATTTTTATATTTAAAATGACCACTTTTGAAATAAAAATTTACACCTTTGAAGTCAAATATTACTTTTTTGGATTTGAAAGCTACATTATTTGGATTCTATAAAATTTATATTTCGCAATTTCAAAAACGAACATTGCCACTTTCTTTCAAGATTTAAGCCACAATTTCTTTTCTATATTTTGTCCTATTCTTTTAAATTTAATCAATTTTTGAGGTTTTAAATAATAATATGTCAAACATACTATAACTAATATCAATAGTAGCACTAATATCAACCTTCTCTTTCACAATGTTTATCAGTTCCACGTCAGCCTCATGTTTGTTTCAGCCTTTCTCTTAACTCAGTTTTATTTGTAATGGAATTTCTTACAATTTTTTAATTTTTTTTTTAATTTCTTACAAATTATAACTCACCGTGAAGATATTCTTTAACGTGTCCATCGCAGCGCGCAGCTAGCGATGTTTTAAATAGGTCCGTCCAGAGTCGCCAACTCTTCTTCGGGAAAACTAACTGTTATTTTGATGTATATTCATATATAGGTAAATCATATCTACATCGTTACCAGGATAATATCGGGAAGGATATGGAAAACAAAACTATATATATATATATATATATATATATATATATATATTTGAAATTAAATTATATATATATATATAGTTTACCAGGTTTTGGATCAATTCTTTGTTAAAATACTTTTTAATATAAAATTACTGGTTCAATTCTTCCTAAATCAAAATAATATTAGATATGATGATGATGCAGTCTTACCAACCTTATATATGTATATTAGTATCTAATGCATTATTACTCATATCTTAATTTTACATTATAATTTCACTCTCACTTAAAAAGAGTCCTTAATCTTAATTTTTTATTAACATTTCCTTTGCACATTTATTTTATAAAAATACATATTTTTAAAGTGTGTTTTAATTAATTAAATTTGATAGATGATTTTAAATTATGTTTTAAATAATTTTCATAAATTTATTTGAATTCTAAATTTAATGTAAACAGAGATTGTAAAGATCAAAATTTTTAAAATTCATTTAATTTTAAAATGTTTTCATTTAAAAGATTTTTATCTTTTTCTTGACATGATAAATATAGAATTTCGAAAAATCTTATATCAATTCCTATATTATTAAAGAATTCAAAAAGTCGTATCTTGATTCTCATATTATTAAAGGTAATATCAAATATTAAGTTATATTAATTGATATTAAAAATATTATTTTAGTATTCCTTGATGGTGTGTCTTGTCACATAGCCAAATGGTGGTTGAGCGAGTGGGAGGGTCCAGCCTGCAGCCACGTGTCAGACTGGAGCATTAATACCTCGCATGTTTGAGGTGATGGCTATTCGTCCCGCGTTGTGTCAGAGAGAGTGGAGGAAGATATCAAGGGAGACGGAGATGTAGAGCGCATTCAGTCATGGTTGGGCGATGGTGAGTGTTCGGTGGGAGAGACCACCATGTGCTACGACGTCTGCTCTCAAGCCATATCTTCATCCTTACACGCAGGGTGCGAGCCAAAGAAACAATGCAATTGTGAGTTGTTTATGGTTTTGTTTGCAACTATGGGATCCTGGAAGCTGGTCGTTGGATGTACAATTCACAATGGTGGAGGTAGCCTCGACTCTACGGGTGGTGGAAGTGAAGCTCGTGGTGACTGTGGACAAGGAGAGAGAGTAGTATTGGAGCAGGTTCAGGTGGAGCTCCAGATTAATTCTACTTTGGTGCACACGCTGGTACCAGTGGCCTTTAGCAAATAGAAGGAAAGGGGAGCCGAATCTTGGAATTGTGGTCATAGCAAGTGAGTTGGTGGGCGTCGGTGGTAGGGGGAGGGTCTCGACATTGGTAATGTGGGAGGAAGTGAGGCACCCTGTGTGGGTGAAGGTTGTTATTTCCCAGTGGGAATGTGGAGCAGGCGTAGGGGCTGCATGCCATGGCAATGAAGAAAAGCTCGTAGAGGTGGTCTCAGACGCAACATGGAGGAAAGAAGACCAAACGGGAAGTCGAGCTCAGACTCGGAACCTACGAAGAGCCAACATTCAGTGGCAGCGATGGCAGTTTATCCGTCCTATTCGCAGGGACAAGTCGAAGCTCCAGTCACCCTAAATGTGATATCAACCCAACTTTATGATATTCAACTTAATTTGGACAACATGAGGGAGAAAATGTATGAAGAATGCAATGACATTATTTTTTATATAAATGATCCAGCACATGCAGAATGAAACTCTGGATGCTCTGGAGAGTCTGCGACGTCACCTGAGTTGTTCCCATGACAATGTCTAAGTGCTGGAAATCTAGGTAGAACACATAGACTATCATGTCCATACCTACACAAATTTCTTTGCAATGCCGCCAGCGGCTCCTCCCAATTCATTGCCATGAAGTTTTATGTTTTACTGTCAATTTTGTGCCAGAAATAACCATTGCCACTATTTTTCGTTGCATGCACTAAAGACTTTTGGTTGTGAAGCCCTTGGCCTAGTTCTCTTTTAAGCTTGGGTTGGTTAGATGTAATACAACGATGTTGTTGTGTTTTGTACATTTTGAAATCATAATATAAATATGTTTTTTACCAACAATATATATATATATATATATATATATATATATATATATATATATATATATATATATATATATATATATATATATATATATATATCATTTTAGTATTAATATTTATTCTAAATATAAAACAACATAATTGGAAACCAAATAAGTTGTATATTAATGATTGATCTGAAATAATGATGTACACAATGTACATATAAATACATAATGAAATCGTTGATTCAGTTTTTGGGTTTTCTTGGACTCTAATAACTACTCACCAAAACATAAACCTAATCACAAGGATTAGTTGTCTAAGATTCACCCCTTAATCCGAAGAGATGTATCAAAGTCCAAAAATAAGAGCTCAAAATGGAAAATAAATCTTATCCAGTAGTTGAATTCCTTTCAAAAATGGTTTTCAAGGATAACCACAAACATAAGATGATGGATTTTAAAATAAAACCACAAATGATACCCATGTCTGAAACCTTCATAGAATTTCTCACACGAATCAAAAATTCCAGCTCTGTAGACCATTAACGTAGTTCCTCGAAAAATTCTAGATCTGGAAGTGCTCATCCACAAAAATCTCATTCAAAAAAACTGAAGTCTCTCTGGCTACAACTCTAGCTCTAACTAGTACAAGTTATGGAATAGGCTCACTTGTGGATCTTTGACATATGCTCGCTTGACAAATATTTGAAACTGTGGCAGACCATCAACAATTCCCTCCTTGTCACAGACAGGGTAAGAAGGTGAAGTATTCTTTATCATTGCAAGGTTGGTTAACACTCTCGAACAAATCCTGCGATATGAACTATAAATCTTCTTGCTTGTTTTCGACCAATCCCAAGAATAATTCATCCACAATTTAGTCTCTTTTGCAGTAGTATTCTTTCTAGAAAATATGTTTAAATCATGATTGCGCTTTCCATAATGCTCACATGGGTGAAGATCAAAAAATTGATCTTTCACATGTCCAACTCTATTACACTGTTGACATTAATCAATTTTTTCTGGAACAACATCATCCAGAAATCTAACACTACAAAATTGTATAGGTTTATAAAAATCAAGGATACAAAAAGATACATCCAGGACATCCTTGTTATATCCCAAACTAGTTCTGTGTTTTCTATATGTAATTTATTCCCACTACCTTGTAAAGGTTTTGGGAATGATAGACTTCACATATGTATGAAAATGACTCTCACAAACACTTGCCTAAACATGACTTTCCGTTGCACCCAGATTTTCTCCTAATGTGGCCTAATTAATCTTTGACTATTGTTTCGAATTAGGATCGTCTCATTGTAATATAAACAAGACTTACTTTTCTGACATTTATAGTTTCACCAACATTGGAACTAATGACATTTTTCAATATCTAACACATTTTTAATTTGAGCCATTTTACTCAATCTCGGGTGTCAGGTTCAACAGAAACTCCACTTGTTTTACAATGTAAAATAAATAAAAAAATTCATCATATAAAAAATAGTAACATGTTCAAATAAAAGTGGAATTGTTGTAAACTAAATATCCTCTTCTTGCTACCCAATTAGTGTAGTGAATATCACAACTTCCAAAATTAACTTCCATTTTGTTTTGTAAAAATAAAATTATCAAGCGCAAGTATTTGAACTTGTGCCCTTATGATATTTAATGATCTCTTCTAGCCGCGATGACCATTTTCATTTCTTCATTTTGTACTCATAATTTCTTCAATCTAACCCAATTTAAATCAATGCTTAACAAAAATCCAAGCTTTTTTTTTTTATGGGTGGTTATTCAAATTCATGTGGGACCATAACTTCATATTGAACTTATATTCTTATGGGTTTCATATTTTTCAACAAATAATTTGCATTTCTTGTAATAACTACTCACAAGTGTGTATATGTCAACTCATAACCAACAGTATGCAATATCTTTAATCATAAATTTATAGGGGAAAATAATTGAAACATCATGCAGTAATATGTCAAGTATATTACACAAAGTATGGCTCCAACACTAGTATCCCATCCACTAATTATGAATGCATAAGGGAAACACAAAACACTAGTCCCAACAATTGATACAATAATAATTCCAAAGGATTGTTCGATCCCTTCATAGTAGTTTTGATCTTATCGAAGTCCAAATTAGTGCAACAAATAAAATGATATAAATTAATTTTCAATGGAGGGCATATAAATTCAACTTTTTCTTAGTTACACAGTAAACAAAGTCGTAGGGATCAATGCAGAAACCACAATTGAGCAAAAATTGAGAAGACTCAAAGATTAATATATCATTTTTTATGCAGATGGAGACAACCCCAAGTTTAAAAAAAAAAAAAATCAAATGCATTCGAAACTCCTCCTTTGCATAAATGATTATCACTTCAAATTTTCTAGATTGGGTTCAATTCAAGCCTCAACGCGTGTCTGTAAATGACTATCTAAGATATGACCAGTGGAAACACCCATAAAAAAAATCAAAATATTTGAATTATGCCACAGCATACAGGAACAAAGATGATAGGAAATACACTTCAACAGTTGCAAAAAGCAGGCAGAGAAATCACGGAAACACTCCACTTACCTCAACATGCGTCCTCCTCTCAATTCATTTGTGTTTCACCGGAGGTTCAGAACTACATCAGTTAGCACTACAGCGCTGGTTGGCTGCTATATGCCCTAAGTGAAGAACATTTCATTCATGGCTTCTATTATGAGATTTCAAAGGTTTGAAGTATATGTTATATGACCCACTGACTCACCAACACTCATTTGAAAGGGACTAACTATGTTGCAGTGCCAACTCCTCCATGTAAGGGTGCATTGCAGTGCACTTTTCAACACTTAAGGGTGCGTTGGTCACCTAGAAGCAGAATTCTCATCGTTCCAGGAATCTCCACATGGCTAGTGCCTTCTAGAAGATTCCGTAGGTGTCATACCTTGAATCAAACTATCCATCTAACACCTTTGCACTTGGAAACACGTATTTCTTATTATTAGAAAGTCATTCATTGAGAAACTACCATCTGTTTCACTATAAATTGAGCACTCATCCTAGTGCTAGTAAGGAAGAATTTTGGTAATGTTATGTTGTTGGATTCTCATTTGATAAGAGAGTGAAAGTACTAATATGCTACTAAGATGATGATGGATCTGATGAGGTTGGAATGAAGTTGGATCAGGTTGACAACAAATTGATTCATATTGGTTGTAGGGTGAAAATGTGAAGTTGGGTTACACTTTTGTGAGAATCGGGGGCGAAATTTTTTTTTCCTCAATAGTTCGGCTAAACTTTCTCAAAAGTTCTACCGAACTATTAAAGAGTTTGGCTAAACTTTTTGAGAAAGTTCAGTTGAACTCGTTCCGCCGTTTAGATTGATGACGTACTGACGACGTTGGCAAACATAATTTTGGCCGGAGATGGGAAAAACGGCAACAAAAGTTCGGTCGAACTCATTTTTATAAATATAACACTTGTGAACTATTTCTAGTTTGACATCTTTTTTGCGTGTTACTGTGTTCATTTTCTGTGGCGCTGCTACTACTCTGTTGTGTTTTTGAATTGTTGCTGCTTTGTTCCTGCTCTGAGGTGCGTTGCTGTTGAATTGTTCCTGCTCTGTTCCTGCTCAGAGGTGCGCCGCTGTTGAATTGTTGCTGCTTTGTTCCTGCTCTAAGGTGCGCCGCTATTGAATTATGGCTGCTATGTTCCTGCTCTAAGGTGCGCCGATGTTGAATTGTTGCTGCTCTGAGGTGCACCGCGACAACATTAAGCGAATTTCCAGCAAATTAATCATCCAGTTTCTAAAGCATAGCTTTTCCTCTGCAATGTTTTTAAATTATATGTTTATTCAAAGAGAATGGCAATGTGTATCTTGAATATCTAGCCTAGTTATGTAATTGTTTTGATAATGTTTTTTTTTTAATAGTGAAACAATACACCTATTAAAATATTGGTCACAGGTTTCATAACAGTACAAGTGATATAAGGAATAGATGTGTATTGAGGTCTATGTTCCCTATACTACGGATTACTAGTTACTCTTGGTTACTGGTTACTGGTTACGGATTACTGGTTACTCTATCAAATAATGAATGGCAGTAAACACCAATTAATAGGTAGTCATTCCCATGGGCTTAGTCATATGCACGTGTAATTAAATAGTCTTTAATAGTCTTCACATGTAGTAAGAATATATAGTTTTGTGTGTGGTCCAGCAAGAAGCACCCGGGTACAGGGTGCTCTTCTTTGTATAGGTTTTAAATAATTTTAGATTCTGTGTATCTTGAATATGTAGCCTAGTTATGTAATCGGTATGATATATGTTTTTTTTTTATAGCGAAACACTACACCATTATATATTACCAACTGAACTCTTGTAGTTTTTCATTGATATTTTCAATCAAAAAAATCAAAACACTTTAGTTAAGAGGAGAAAAAAAAGTTCGGATCTGAGTTGGACCTGTAGCTAGTTGTATGAAATTTTGGACCTGTAGCTAGTTCTATGAAATTTTGGGCTTGCAACCAGTAACAGAACTTAGATATCCACTAGACCTCAGTTTTGTGGCCTGTTTTGTGAAATCTTGTTTCTGTAACTAGGATCATATTTATTTTTTGGACCTATTGAGGATGAATAGTTCTGTGGAATTTTGGATCTGCAACTAGTACTATACCCTGGACCTATAACTAGTTCTATGAAATTTTGGGCCTGCAACCAGTAACATAAATTATATATGTAGCAGACCTTAGTTTTGTGGCTTGTTCTGTGGAATCTTGTTTTTGTAACCAGGATCATATTTTAGACCATAAGGCAGATTTTTTAGTACACTCAACTCTCCTTAATCTTTCTCTTCAACCCACTTTCTAGGCATACCTTGAGCATACATTAAGGCTCTCAAAAATATTATTTGGATGCAATTATTGGAGTTTACAAGTAAACTTTGGTCAGTCCCTAAAGTGTATTGAAGAGTCCTTTTTGAAAGCAAGCTTGGAACAATCTCATTCGTTATTTTTCGGACCTGTTCAGGATGAATAGTTCTGTGGAATTTTGGGTTTGCAACTAGTACTATACCTTGGACCTGTAGCTAGTTCTATGAAATTTCGGGCCTACAACCAGTAACAGAACTTAGATATGCAGCAGACCTCAGTTTTTTGGCTTGTTCTGTGGAATCTTGTTTCTGTAACTAGGATCATATTTCAGACCATGAGGCATAATTTTTAGTACACTCAACTCTCCTTAATCTTTCTCTTGAACCCAATTTCTAGGCATACCTTGAGCATACATTAAGGCTCTCAAAAATATTATTTGGATGCAATTATTGGAGTTTACAAGTAAAATAAATGATTAATCCCTGAAGTGTATTGAAATTCCTTTTTTAAAGTAGGCTTGGAACAATCCTTTGAATATTTTTGAAAGGAACTGTGGAAAAGAACCTTGACATGTGAAGTTGATAGACACTAAGAACAATATCATTTGGAGTAGTTTAATTACTATTGAATGGTATATTGTTGAGCCCTAGTACAATCATCGTTTGAGAAGAAAAGTAGCATTCCTTGTGTGCACAATCATGATTAAAGATCGAGAAGACATAGTTGAATACCTAACAGAACAACCTATTGAAGAAAGTTGTGGCTTGTCGTGAAACATCACCAAAGTATTATTGAAAGATCTTTGAAGTTTTCACCCTTGAATAGATGCCCCCCTCATCTTCATTCTCTTTTATAATGCCCTGAACTATACTATTGAATTGTGTAGCATATATTAAGGAATTTTTTTTAAATCAAATATTTTAGTTTGACATTTCTTATATACCTAGGTTTGCACTTCCCTAAATTTTTGAATGCAAATATAATTCTGTGTATTCATTTTTTTAGGTTTTCACTTCCTTGAATTTCTGAATGCAAATATAATTTTGTGTACATTCATTTTTTTTAATTGTTTCTCTGCATTTTGTCCCTTTTCCCCCATAAGTTCTCAATGTTCATGTACTTCTATTTTTTATTTCTGAAAACATAAGACATAATTCTGTTTATCCATTTTTTTATTGTTTATTGTTTATGTGCTAGGAAAGTTCATCAATTTGATAGATGTGTTATTGGAATATTCAGATGATTTCGGTGCTATTAATATAATTTCTCTATTTACTTCACTCTATTTTCATATTGCATATCATTGTTCTTAACCTCTTATTTTTCTTCTTTTAAAACAACAAAACACAACCCATATATTTCAATAAAATAAATGGAATGGAATCTATATCCGATTAACCTTATTTTCCATGTTTTTTCCCAAAAAAAATTATTAATTTCCATTTTTTCTAAAAATTATTAGCCTAAATAGTATAAATTATTTTTACCTTAAAATTTACCAAATTTTAAAATAGAGACTATACAAAATTATTAGTTTCTAAACTTTAAAACAAATTTCCAACCTTAAAATTTTCCTTGCTCACAGAGAATTTTGAACTTCCATAGGATTTTAGTCTGTCGGTTGAGTGTTAAATTCTACAAGTTCTAAAGGTAGAGTCTGTAAAGGGCAAGGTAGCCTCTAGATCTCATATTTTCTCGAAGGTGACATATCCAATAAATGCCCCTATAGTCAATTTTTGTAACAGATTTAAATAGAGGTTCTTCATTTTAATAGATCCATAAAACAAAACCACTTTAAGGCAAACTGTGTACATGTGTCATTTCTCCCATAAATTCTTAGGCATAATTTTTAAAGCATGTATATGTCATGTTGGCTTTCTCCCATTAACTTTAAAGAATGTTTTTTGTAAGTGCATAAAATAATTTTGAAACCATGTAAATGTCATTTCTCTCAAGCTTTAAGGCCTAAAAATTGAACCTAAAGTGGCTGAACTCGCATAGAATTTTGAGCTTCCATAGGATTTTAGTCTGTCTGTTGAGTGTTAACTTATACAAATTCTAAAGGAAAAGTCTGTAAAGGGCCAATAGCCTTTGGATCTCATCTTTTATCAAAGGTGGCATATCCAGTAAATGCCCCTATAGTCAATCTCTGTAATAGATCTAAATAGAAGTTCTTCATTTTAATATCCATTAACCTCAACCACTTTAAGGAAAACTGTGTACACATGTGTCATTTCTCCCATAAATTCTTAGGCAAATTTTTTAAAGCATACATGTCATGTTGGCTTTCTCCCATTAAATTTAAAGCATGTTTTTTGTAAGTGCATAAAATAATTTTGCAAACCATGTAAATGTCATTTCTCTCAAGATTTAAGGCCTAAAAATTGAACCTAAACTGGCTGAACTCTCATAATATTTTGAACTTCCATAGGATTTTAGTCTATCGGTTGAATGTTAACTTCTAACAGTTCTAAAGGCAGAGTCTGTAAAGGGCTAGGTAGCCTCTGGATCTCATATTTTCTCAAAGGTGACATATCCAATATATGCCCCTACAGTCAATCTCTGGAATAGATCTAAATAGAAGTTTTTTATTTTCATATCCATGGTCTCAAACAATGAGGGAGAGAAAAAACCTTTTATATTCAATGTAAAACACATGCATTAACATATAATTGTGATATTTTCCCTTCTTTCCAACATAGTCCATCCTTCTAGAAAATTCCCTCTTAATGAAGCAGATATATTCATAGTGATCCATTGATATTTGTTCACCAACAACTATTACATTTTGGACTTATATATCTCAAAACTATGCTCATTGAATTTATGTATCTATATCTTTAAACTACTTGAAACTATTTTATTACACCATAGGAATCATTTCAAGAAAAACACATTAACCATAAAAGTTTCTCATTGAAACCAAAAGTGACTTGATACGAAACATAGGTTTAACCTTATATAGTTAGTTGTTTCAAATAGATTTTTAATAAAATGAAAAATATTCAATGTAAAACACATGCACATTAACATATAATTGTGATATTTTCCCTTCTTTTCAACTTAGTGGACATCCTTCTAGAAAAATCCCTTTTAATGAAGCAGATATATCCATAGTGATCCACTGACATTTGTTCACAAACAACTATTACATTTTGGACTTTTATATCTCAAAACTATGCTAATTGAATTTATGCATCTATATTTTTTAACTACTTGAAACTATTTTATTACACCATATGAATCATTTTGATATATCTCCCATTTTAATGCAGTGTATCACATTTCGAGAAAAACACAAATTAGCCATAAAAGTTTCCCATTGAACCCAAAAGTGATTTGATACAAAACATACTTTTTAACCTTATATAGTTATATTATCCTAGGTCAACCATAATTTCTTTAATTTTGTTGGAATTTGTGTCAGGGGCGTGATTTATAGTAATTAGTATAGCTGAAATGATTGTTTTTTTCTTGGTTGGGTAAATTTTGATAGAACACATACATAAATATTCCTAAATAATTTATTAGGGTATTGTACATTGATGCTTCCTGAAATTTATTAGGGTTAGGTTTATCATTCCACTAAAAATTGTCAACCTGTAGGCAGTAATAAACTCCCAAATCTTTATCTTTATTTTGAAGGGTGGTTAGTCCATATTGCCAAATACTGGCCATTAGTGCCATAGTGCCATATTCTTAGGTGTCGGCTTGTCAATTCTATGTTATCAATATGGTTTTTAGTCAGTTCCATCTTCTCAAGGTGAGAGTTAGTCTACTTAATTGATTCGTAATGACGTGAATGTGATAAATATTCTAAGCTAGGTAAAGTAACTTAGAGAAAGAAAATTATAATAATTCTATATGATAGGCATGAAGTTAAACAATTGATTTTCTTTTGAATAACTCTATTATTATTTGAAAATTTTAAGTGAAGTTAAATAACTATATAATTAAGTTAATTGTTGATTATATTTTCAAAATACTCTAAAATCTAGATGAATGTTTTTAGGAATAATAACATAAATAGGATTTAGTATTTGGTCGAAGTTTCCACCCATCTAATGTGGTTCACTTTATAAATCACATTAGATGGTTTGAAATGTAGGTATTTGGTCTAAGTTTCGAACCATCTATGTGGTTCACCTTATGAACTACATTAGATAGTTCAAAATATTGACCAAATGCTAATGATATGATTAATACTAAAAACATTCATGTACATTATGCATCACAAAAATGTTAAATCAAACATTCCAAACTCTATTATCAATACAAAAATGCCAGCCTGAATATAACCTGCTCAAAACCCCTAGATCTAACTGCTTTGAACCCATAAGAACTCCTTTCACTACGTTTGGGGTGGTAGTGAGATCTAATAATCTCATGTGTGAAAAAATCCAGAAAAGTATGAACTTCGTCGTACTTTTCATTCAGGGGCAGAAACCATGAAATTCCTAAACTAATCCATCGTGCCGAGGGACACAATTTTAAATATTTCCCAGCCATGGAAGCCGCGAGCCATAAAAAATTTAGGAAAAGATGATGCAGAACGAAGGGAACCATATGATGTATAATAGACAGCGTGCAAGCCTTCCTCTCGTATTATGGCACTGTAATCTATCCGAATGAAAAATTAAGCTAGGGGTGTAGTATTTGGGAAAAAGAAACCAATCACAGGGGACATTGAAAAACATTGTCGTCGTTCAGCGCAGGGTCCCTAACACTGTTCCAAAAGCACGCAAGTTGCTAAGCGGACTTGAAAGTACGTTGATCCACAATAAACCCCCGTTTGGTATGCATTTCTAGATGATGCAATGAGACGAGCTCACACCAGAATTCATATTCAATGTTTGCCACTACTTTGTTATTCTTACTAACTCTTAGAGAGGGTTTTCAAGAGTAGGAAGACTTCGTTGAAGTATCTTTTTTTTTTCCTAAACTACCATGTACTTTACATCATTGACCAATAGAACATGCCTTCAGAGTCCATTTGTTTGTTGGCCTACTAAGTAACTAACAATTCCGGCTTTAATAATTCATTCAGATTTCGATGACGTCCATCAAGATGCGACGTATTCAAATTTCTCATTCACAGGATTTATGTTGATCTCGTCATCAAATTCGACGATGTTTTTTAGCATTACAGTTGAGGGTTTCCATCTCAGAGCCCGGCGAGGTGAATTCGTAAGCAATCTTCCGGCCCTTATTATTCAATTGCGTTGTGCGTTGTGATGTATATTTTTATGAAGTAACATAGATTTTTTTTTGGTCCCATTATTAAATGTCGCATAATGTCATATACATATATTAGCATGTCTACTCATATTAATAGTAATATGGTTTATAGAATTGGTTTATAGAACTTAAGAAAGTAAGAGATTATTTTTATGATAAAATAAAAAGGGAGAGAAGTATTTCTAGATTTGTTCACTTAGTAAATGAAGAAAGTTGGAAATGTGGCAAAAGTTTTAGAAATGAGAAAAGATAAAGTTTTTTTTTATTTGCATCCTTCTTAGTATGGGGAAAGTGACAAATTGTTGCCTAAGGTGTTGTGGGAATTGACTAACACCTTGTTTCACTTCGAACCTCATGAGAATTAGTTCTGATCTTGGCAATGTTCATTTTCTTCTTAGCAGATAATATAGTTTTCGTTAGCAAGATTGGGGTTGATCACCTCCTTATAATACCTTAGCTTCATTTTCCCCTCTAACATCCCACAACATATCCTTAAATTTGGAAGTAATTTAAGGAAGTAATAGTATATTTAATATTATCATTATTTTCTATGATGATCTCTTTCTTTAGCCCCCAATGATCGAGTTAAGACTTGACATCCTTATGCAACCTCACTTCCTTATTTTCTAAGATGATCTCCTTCTTTAGCCCCCAATGATCAAGTTAAGACTTGACATCCTTATGCAGTCTCACTTGAGCCGAAGGTGGGGGTTTTGCTAGAGTTAGAAGCAATTTTGGGGAACTTCCTAGCTTCCATGTTGTAAAGCTTCTTCTTAAACATCAATACATAAACATATCCCTGCTTTCAATAGGAGAAAGACTAGCTTCAATCAAGAGGATAAGGTAGGGAGCATCTCCTTTAATATTGAGGTTGTAGGTTATACATTGTTTTTGAATCAAGTGCATCTTCCTCCAAGATTATCTAGATATACTGCAACCCCAAACCTTACATCCATACCTAGATATTTGTCCACTTACAATTGTTTTCAACATCATAATTAACTTTACAATTACATATAACTTAGTTTATTACATATCTTTTAGTATTTTATTTTATTCTCACTACTTGTTTTTTTGTAACTTGGGTAGGACTACATCTTTGTCATCATGGCCAAAGACATCATCTTGATTAGGGAAGGAAATTGAACCGGTGAATTCACATCAAGAAGTGCCTTAACAAGACACCCGATCACCATCTATTCAGGATGTCGTGGACTATTCTCACTACTTGTTAATATTTGTTTTCATTCTAGATATATGTTTTGAAAAAAACATGTTTTATTAAATACCTTTCTTTTAATGAATTTGATTAAATAAATAATTTTAAAGTTTTGACTAGATAATGAGAAAAATGCATGTTAACTTTAAACTAATGATAAATTGAAAAGATTAAAATTATTTCATTATTTAATTAAAAAAATTAACATAATAAATCAATAATTCAAAAATTCTTACATCAATTCATAATTTTAATTAAAATAGTTTTGTATATTTTAATTTAGGGTATTTAAATCATGGTTACTTTAATTTTTTATTTTTTTATTCTACTCATACTAAAAGAGTTGTCCGAGCGACCGATGGTTACCTTTACATGTTAAATTTTATTAAAGAATTATATTGAAATATTCCCTTTCCATGTTGTTACATATTATTTAAAATAAATTGAAATATAATTGATATTAAAAATTTAAATTTGATAGACATTATATTATATTATATCGTCTAAATTAGTGATAGATTTAGTCTTTTTTTATACAGTTTTGACAATATCTAATTTGTAAATTAATCTCAGCATTTATTTCTCTTTTTTTGTTTTACCATAAAAACAAGATTTTAAATAATCAAACTTAGATTCTTTCTCCTCTCTTAAAGTCCAAATTAATCTAAGCACTCATTTCCTTTCTCTTTGACCATAGAAACAAGGTTTTGAAGAATCAAAGTTAGATCATTTCTCCTCTCTTAAGGTCTAATAAACCGCATTAGTTTTAACGAATAGTAACCACCACCATCGTCATCATTAAAAATATATATATTAAAATATTTTATTTATAATTTATATTAAAATATTATTTGTAAAATAACCATTATTTATAATTATAATTTATATATTTACCATTTAGGAATATTAATCATTTATATTAATATTTACTGTATATATAATTTAGTTTTAATTATTTTTTATTTAAATAATTATATTTAAATTAAATACTTCATAACATAATTATTATTTTTCATATATATATATATATATATATATATAATCACTAAATAACAATACTATAAACAATTTAATAGCAAACAAACAAACTTAATTCTATTTAGTAGAGTAAAAATATAATAAATTTAAATATCATTAAGTCACTTATATATATAATCCTATAAATTAAATGATTTGCAAACAATAACCATAAAATTATAATAAATATAAAAACTCATATTTTATGATACATACCATATTACCAAGATTAAAAAAACATAAAAGTTAACTAATATATAATTTTATTAGTAATACTAGTATAAAAAAATATTATGAGTTAAATATATATTCATTTTAAAATAAATAAAACATGTGACGGGGTTATTTACCATAGAGATTTTGGTCCACATGTAGACATTATATTGATTCATTCTGATTTCTTAATAATTATAACGTTGATTCTTTTATACTATGAGGATTTTTATATTTTAATGTTTATACTGCTGGTAGAGTTTGTATGTTTTTTTTACTTGGTAGTCAAATAGCTTCGGAAGAGGTTCGTACTGGTACAACTCTTATACATTGATCAGTTTAATCTTGATCATAAAATTAAATAATAATAATAATTATTTATTTTTTTACTATGTTTTCATCTCTTTAAATTGTCAAATTTGAAATTTTGAATACATTCAAACTACTTTTCCAATAACTAGTTGGCCAATCTTCACTCACACCTGCCACAAAGGCATTTCTAGACATAAATGCATTTAAGTTAATCAAATATTTGGAAATCTACGATCACTATACTCAAGTTAAAACTAACATTAAAATACAAAGCACATTATAATATTGAATAAGATATGTTTATTAAAATTAAATATTTTAATTGTTGGTGGGGTTTTGATTAAAAGGTGTGGGCTTTTGGTTAAAAGGTGATGAGATGAATTATTATAACACTCATCACAAGTTCAATTCTCTTCTCCCACTGTTATAGCACTCATCACTATAGTAAACATATGTTTCACATTTTTATGTTGTTACTTTAAACGTGTATTTATTTCATAACAAATACTAAATTATAACTTTGTTTAAAATAATTAGTTCAATTGGTATATTCTTCATAGTTAAATCACTTTTACTATTTATAGGTTAATAATTTATCTCTCTTGACATTTTCTTACCTTGGTACAAATAACAAGATTTTTAATCATAGAGAAGGTTCTAGGATTTGCTATAATAATATTCTTAATGATGGAGATAGTTTATTGTAAATAGGATTTATTACAATACCATGGTTTATCATTACTACATGGCTAAGAAAACATTACTCATTTCATATAATACTTATTAAAAAAAAAAATCATTAACACCTAAAAAAACACAACTTATTTTATATGACACTAGTTCAAAACATAACATTGGAAATAAATATTAACCTTTAATTTGTATGTATTTTTAAAAATATTTAAAATAAATTAAATATAAATATCTAATTTCTTTATTTCATGTTTGAAAAATAGCAACAAAAAATACCTTTACAGCCCACTGCGGATCTTTCAATACTTTTTGGTTGGATTGTTAATATGCATTTTTGGAAGCAGTGATGATAACACCTTCCAATACGACAATTTCTCCTTTTATATTTTCAGCTTGTTATATTTTCAAGTCTAATTTATTGAAAGAATCAGGAAATCCTTAAATAGCATTATTTGGATTTTATAAAATTTATATTTCGCAATTTCAAAAACCAATATTTCCATTTTCATTCGAGATTTATATTAAGAGTTTTATAACTAAAGCCACAATTTCTTATTCTATATTTTGCCCATTCTTTTAAATTTAATCATTTTTTGAGATTTTAAATAATAATATGTCAAACATGATATAACTAATATCAACCTTATCTTTCACAATGGTAATCAGTTCCACTTAACCCAACCTTGTTTCAGCCTTTCTCTTAACTCAGTTTTATTTGTAATGGAATTTCTTACAATTTTTTTTTAATTTTAGAGTGCCGTGCTTTTTCATACAGAAACATGAGCATGAGTCTTTAGGAATCCATTCAAGATTTTGATAACACCTCTCAAAGGTCATGTATGAAAATGTCGCATTCAAAGGATTTATGATGATGTCATCATCACCGTGAAGATATTCTTTAACGTCACACTTGAGGGTTTCCATCGCAGCGCGCAGCTAGCGATGTTTTAAATCCAGAGTGGCGAACTCTTCTTCGGGAAAACTAACGATTATCATTCAACTGTTATTTTGATGTATATTTATATCTAGGTAAATCATATCTAAATCGTTACCAGGATAATATCTGGAAGGATATGGAAAACAAAACAAAACAACCTATATATATATTGCAATATTTCTAAATTGAAATTAAATTATATATATAGTTTACCAGGTTTTGGATCAATTTTTTGTTAAAATACCTTTTAATATAAAATTACTGGTTGAATTCTTCCTAAATCAAAATAATGTTAGATATGATGATGATGCAGTCGTACCAACCTTATATACGTATATTAGCATCTAATGCATTATTACTCATACCTTAATTTTACATTATAATTTCACTCTCACTTAAAAAGAGTCCTTAATCTTAATTTTTTATTAACATTTCCTTTGCACATTTATTTTATAAAAATACATATTTTTAAAGTGTGTTTTAATTAATTAAATTTGATAGATGATTTTAAATCATGTTTTAAATAATTTTCATAAATTTATTTGAATTCTAAATTTAATGTAAACAAAGATTGTAAAGATCAAAATTTTAAAAATTCATTTAATTTTAAAATGTTTTCATTTAAAATATTTTTATCTTTTTCTTGACATGATAAATATAGAATTTAGAAAAATCTTATATCAATTCCTATATTATTAAAGAATTCAAAAAGTTGTATATTGATTCTCATATTATTAAAGGTAATATCAAATATTAAGTTATATTAATTGATATTAAAAATATTATTTTAGTATTCCCTAATGGGGTGTCTTGTCACATAGCCAAATGGTGGTTGAGTGAGCAGGAGGGTCCAGCCTGCAGCCACGTGTCAGACTGGAGCATTAATACCTCGCACGTTTGAGGTGATGGCTATTCGTCCCGTGTTGTGTCATAGAGAGTGGAGGAAGATATCAAGGGAGACGGAGATTTAGAGCTCATTCAGTCATGGTTGGGCGATGGTGAGTGTTTGGTGGGAGAGACCACCCTGTGCTACGACGTCTGCTCTCAAGCCATATCTTCATCCTTACATGTAGGGTGCGAGCCAAAGAAACAATGCAATTGTGAGTTGTTTATGGTTTTTTTTGCAACTATGGGATCCTGGAAGCTGGTCGTTGGATGTACAATTCACAGTGGTGGAGGTAGCCTCGACTCTACGGGTGGTGGAAGTGAAGCTTGTGGTGACTGTGGACAAGGAGGGAGAGTGGTATTGGAGCAGGTTCAGGTGGAGCTCCAGAGCAATTCTACTTTGGTGCACATGCTAGTACCGGAGGCCTTTAGCAAATAGAAGGAAAGGGGAGCCGACTCTTGGAATTGTGGTCGTAGCAAGCGAGTTGGTGGGTGTCGGTGGTAGGGAGAGGGTCTCGACATTAGTAATGTGGGAAGAAGTGAGGCATCCTGTGTGGGTGAAGGTTGTTATTTCCCGGTGGGAATGTGGAGTAGGCATAGGGGCTGCATGCCATGGCAACGAAACAAAGCTCGTAGAGGTTGTCTCAGACGCAACATGGAGGAAAGAAGACCAAACGGGAAGTCAAGCTCAGACTCAGAACCTATGAAGAGCCAACATTCAGTGGCAGCGATGGCAGTTTCTCCATCCTGTTCACAGGGACAAGTCGAAGCTCCGGTCACCCTGGATGTGATATCAACCCAACTCTATGATATTCAACTTAATTTGGAAAACATGAGGGAGAAAATGTATGAAGAACGCAATGAGATTATTTTTTATATAAATGATCCAGCACATGCAGAATGAAACTCTGGATGCTCTGTAGAGTCTACAACGTTAACTGAGGTGTTCCCATGACAATGTTCGAGCGCTGAAAATCTAGGTAGAACACATGGACTATCATGTCCATACCTGCGCAAATTTCTTCGCAATGCCACCAGCGGCTCCTCCCAATTCGTTGCCATGAAGTTTTATGTTTTACTGTCTTTTCTCAATTTTGTGCCAGAAATAACCATTGCCACTATTTTTTGTTGCATGCAATAAAGACTCTTGGTTGTGAAGCCCTTGGCCTAGTTCTCTTTTAAGCTTGGGTTGGTTAGATGTAATACAACGATGTTGTTGTGTTTTGTACATTTTGAAATCATAATATAAATATGTTTTTTACGGACAATATATATATATATATATATAATTTTACTATTAATATTTATTCTAAATATAAAACAACATAATTGGAAATCAAATAAATTGTATATTAATGATTGATCTGAAATAATGATGTACACAATGTACATATAAATACATAATGAAATCGTTGATTCAGTTTCTAGGTTTTCTTGCACTCTAATAACTACTCACCAAAACATAAACCTAATCCCAAGGATTAGTTGTCTAAGATTCACCCCTTAATCCGAAGAGATGTATCAAAGTCCAAAAATGAGAGCTCAAAATGAAAAATACATCTTATCCAATAGTTGAATTCCTTTCAGAAATGGTTTTCAAGGATAACCACAAACATAAGATGATGGATTTTAAAATAAAACCACAAACGATACCCATGTCCGAAACCTTCATAGAAGTTCTCACACGAATCAAAAATTCCAGCTCTGTAGACCATTAACGTAGTTCCCTGAACAATTCTAAATCTGGAAGTGCTCATCCACAAAAAACTCATTCAAAAAAACTGATGTCTCTCTGGCTACAACTCTAGCTCTAACTAGTACAAGTTATGGAATAGGCTCACTTGTGGATCTTTGACATATGCTCGCTTGACAAATATTTGAACCTGTGGCAAACCATCAAAAATTCCCTCCTTGTCACATATAGGGTAAGAAGGTGAAGCATTATTTATCATTGCAAGGTTGGTTAACACTCTCGAACAAATCCTGCAATATGAACTATAAATCTTCTTGCTTGTTTTCGACCAATCCCAAGAAGAATCCATCCAGAATTTAGTCTCTTTTACAGTAGTATTCTTTCTGGAACATATGTTTAAATGGTGATTGCGCTTTCCATAATGCTCACACGGGTGAAGATCAAAAAATTGATCTTTCACATGTCCAACTCTATTACACTATTGACATTAATCAATTTGTTTTGGAACAACATCATCCATAAATCCAACACTACAAAATTGTATAGGTTTATAAAAATCAAGGATACAAAAAGATACATCTAGGACATCCTTGTTATATCCCAAACTAGTTCTATGTTTTCTATATGTAATTTATTCCCACTACCTTGTAAAGGTTTTGGGAATGATAGAATTCACATATGTATGAAAATGACTCTCACAAACACTTGCCTAAACATGATTTTCCGGTGCACCCAGATTTTCTCCTAATGTGGCCTAATTAATCTTTGACTATTGTTTTGAATTAGGATCGTCTCGTTGTACTTGAGACTCAATCTCGAGAAATTCAACTATATCCAGTGCATTATATAAATGAAATTTAATATCAACAACACTTACTTTTCTGACATTTATATTTTCACCAACATTGGAACTAATGACATTTTTCAATATCTAACACATTTTTAATTTGAGCCATTTTACTCAATCTTGGGTGTCAGGTTTAACAGAAAATCCACTTGTTTTACAACGTAAAATAAATAAAAAAACTCATCATATAAAAAATAGTAACATGTTCAAATAAAAGTTGAATTGCTGTAAACTAAATATCCTCTTCTTGCTACCCAATTAGTGTAGTGAATATCACACCTTCCAAAATTAACTTCCATTTTGTTTTGTAAAAATAAAATTATCAAGCGCAAATATTTGAACTTGTGCCCTTATGATATTTAATGATCTCTTCTAGCTGCAATGACTATTTTCCTTTATTGATTTTGTACTCATAATTTCTTCAATCTAACCCAATTTAAATCAATGCTTAACAAAAATCAAAACTTGATGTTAACTTGTTGTGCCACGCAACACTGACTTCAAGAGGAAAAAAGTAATTTTGAAATTCCAAGCTTCTTTTTTTTGATGGGTGGTTATTCAAATTCATGTGGGACCATAACTTCATATTGAACTTATATTCTTATGGTTTCATATTTTTCAACAAATAATTTACATTTCTTGTCATAACTACTCACAAGTGTGTATATGTCAACTCATAACCAGCAGTATGCAATATCTTTAATCATAAATTTATAGGGGCAAATAATTGAAACATCATGCAGTAATATATCAAGTATGTTACACAAAGTATGGCTCCAACACTAGTATCCCATCGACTGATTATGAATGCATAAGGGAAACACAAAACACTAGTCCCAACAATTGATACAATAATAATTCCAAAGGATTGTTCGATCCCTTCATAGTAGTTTTGATCTTATCGAAGTCCAAATTAGTGTAACAAATAAAATGATATAAATTAATTTTCAATGGAGGGCATATAAAGTCAACTTTTTCTTAGTTACACAGTAAACAATGTCGTAGGGATCAATGCAGAAACCACAATTGAGCAAAAATTGAGAAGACTCAAAGATTAATATATCGTTGTTTATGCAGATGGAGACAACCCCAAGTTAGAAAAAAAAAAATCAAACACGTTCCAAACTCCTCCTTTGCATAAATGATTGTCACTTCAAATTTTCTAAATCAAGTCCAATTCAAGCCTCAATCCGTGTTTGTAAATGACTATCTAAGATATGACCAATGGAAACATGCATAAAAAAAATCAAAATATTTTAATTATGCCATAGCATACGAGAACAGAGATGATAGGAAATACACTTCAATAGTTGCAGAAAGCAACCAGAGAAAGCACTGAAACACTCCACTTACCTCAACATGCATCCTCCTCTCAATTCATTTTGTTTCACCGGAGGTTTAGAACTGCATCAGTTAGCACTACAGCACTGGTTGGCTTCTTTGTGTCTTCCACAATAGTGAATCTTTCATAGCAAGCATGTTTTTCCATAACACGCCTTCTTCACTCTCTCCAGGGTTCCTCTTCCTATGACTTCAACACTAAGCACAACTTCAAACAATGTTCATGCCATTCACACTCGTTGGTCAGTGCAACAGATTATTTGGGAAAGGAGCACGGCCAGAAACCAGAGTGTTATAGGTCAATTTGGACATCATCCCCACGACCAATGAAATAGGGTTTATCATCCCCTTATATTTCAATTGCTATATGCCCTAAGTGAAGAACATTTCATTCATGGCTTCTATTATGAGATTTCCAAGGTTTGAAGTATATGTTATATGACCCACTGACTCACCAACACTCATCTGAAAGGGACTAACTATGTTGCAGTGCCAACTCCTCCATGTAAGGGTGCATTGCAGTGCACTTTTCGACACTTAAGGGTGAGTCAGTCACCTGGAAGCAGAATTCTCATTGTTCCAGGAATCTCCACATGGCTAGTGCATTCTAGAAGATTTCGTAGGTGTCATACCTTGAATTCAACTATCCATCTAACACCGCTGAACTTGGAAACATGTCTTACCTATTATTAGAAAGTCATTCATTGAGAAACTACCATCCGTTTCACTATAAATTGAGCACTCATCCTAGTGCTAGTAAGGAAGAATTTTGGTAATGTTATGTTGTTGGATTCTCATTTTATAAGAGAGTGAAAGTACTAATATGCTACTAAGATGATGATGGATCTAATGAGGTTGGAATGAAGCTGGATCAGGTTGACAACAAATCAATTCATATTGGTTGTAGGGTGAAAATGTGAAGTTAGGTTACACTTTTGTGAGAATCGGGGGCAAAAATTCTTTTTCCTCAATAGTTTGGCTAAACGTTCTTAAAAGTTCGGTCGAACTATTAAAGAGTTCGGCTGAACTTTTTGAGAAATTTCGGTTGAACTCGTTCTGCCATTTAGATTGATGATGTATTGACGACATTGGCAAACATATTTTTGGCCGGAGATGGGAAAAACGGCAACAAAAGTTCGGCCGAACTCATTTTTATAAATATAACACCTGCGAACTATTTCTGTTTTGACATCTTTTTCACACGTTACTGTGTTCATTTTCTATGGCGCTACTACTACTCTGTTGCGCTGTTGAATTTTTGCTGCTTTGTTCCTGCTCTAAGGTGCACCGCTGTTGAATTGTTGCTGCTCTACTCCTGCTCTGAGGTGCGCCGCTGTTGAATTGTTGCTGCTTTGTTCTTGCTCTAAGGTGCGCCACTGTTGAATTATGGCTGCTATGTTCCTGCTCTAAGGTGCGCCGATGTTGAATTGTTGCTGCTCTGTCCCTGCTCTGAGGTGAGCCGTGAAAAAATTAAGAGAATTTCCAGGTAAGTAATCATCCAGTTTCTAAAGCATATCTTTTCCTCTACAATGTTTTAAAATTATATGTTTATTCAAAGAGAATGGCAATGTGTATCTTGAATATGTAGCCTAGTTATGTAATTGTTTTGATATATGTTTTTTTTTTTAAAGTGAAACAGTACACCTATTAAAATAATGGTCACAAGTTTCATAATAGTACAAGTGATATAAGGAATAGATGTGTATTGAGGTCTATGTACCCTATACTACAGATTACTTGTTACTCTTGGTTACTGGTTATTGGTTACGAATTACTGGTTACTCTATCAAATAATGAATGGCAGTAAACACCAATTAATAGGTAGTCATTCCCATGGGATTAGTCATATGCAGGTGTAATTAAATAGTCTTCAATAGTCTTGGCATGCAGTAAGAATATATAGTTCTGTGTGTGGTCTAGCAAGAAGCACCCGGGTACAGAGTGCTCTTCTTTGTATAGGTTTTAAATAATTTAGGATTCTGTGTATCTTGAATATGTCGCCTAGTTATGTAATTGGTATGATATATATATTTTTTATAGTGAAACACTACACCATTATATATTACCAACTGAACTCTTGTAGTTTTTCATTGATATTTTCAATCAAAAAAATCAAAACACTTTAGTTAAGAAGAGAAAAACAAGTTCGGATCTGAGTTAGACCTGTAGCTAGTTCTATGAAATTTTGGACCTGTAGCTAGTTCTATGAAATTTTGGGCCTGCAACCAGTAACAGAACTTAGATATGCACTAGACTTCAGTTTTGTGACCTGTTTTGTGGAATCTTGTTTCTGTAACTAGGATCATATTTATTTTTTGGACCTACTGAGGATGAATAGTTCTGTGGAATTTTGGGTCTGCAACTAGTACTATACCTTGGACCTATAGCTAGTTCTATAAAATTTTGGGCCTGCAACCAGTAACAGAAATTAGATATGTAGCAGACCTCAGTTTTGTGGCTTGTTCTATGGAATCTTGTTTCTGTAACCAAGATCATATTTTAGACCATGAGACAAATTTTTTAGTGCACTCAACTCTCCTTAATCTTTCTCTTCAACCCACTTTCTAGGCATACCTTGAGCATACATTAAGGCTCTCAAAAATATTATTTGGATGCAATTATTGGAGTTTACAAGTAAACTTTGATCAGTCCCTAAAGTGTATTGAAAATTCCTTTTTGAAAACAGGCTTGGAACAATCTCATTCATTATTTTTCGGACCTGTTTAGGATGAACATTTCTGTGGAATTTTGGGTTTGCAACTAGTACTATACCTTAGACTTGTAGCTAGTTCTATGAAATTTCATGCCTGCAACCAGTAACAGAACTTAGATATGCAGCAAACCTCAGTTTTTTGGCTTGTTCTATGGAATCTTGTTTTTGTAACTAGGATCATATTTCAGACCATGAGGCATATTTTTTAGTACACTCAACTCTCCTTAATCTTTCTCTTCAACCCAATTTCTAGGCATACCTTGAGCATACATTAAAGCTCTCAAAAATATTATTTGGATGCAATTATTGGAGTTTACGAGTAAAATAAATGATTAATCCCTGAAGTGTATTGAAATTCCTTTTTTAAAGTAGGCTTGGAACAATCCTCTGAATATTTTTGAAAGGAACTATGGAAAACAACCTTGACATGTGAAGTTGATAGACACTAAGAACAATATCATTTGGAGTAGTTGAATTACTATTGAATGGTATATTTTTGAGCCCTAGTACAATCATCATTTGAGAAGAAAAGAAGCATTCCTTGTGCGCTCAATCATGATTAAAGTTCTAGAATTCATAGTTGAATACCTAATGGAACAACCTATTGAAGAAAGTTGTGGCTTGTCGTGAAACATCACCAAAGTATTATTGAAAGATCTTTGAAGTTTTCACTGTTGAATAGATGCCCCCCTCATCTTCATTCTCTTTTATAATGCCCTGAACTATACTATTGAATTGTGTAGCATATATTAAGGAATTTTTTTTAAATCAAATATTTTAGTTTGACATTTCTTATATACCTAGGTTTGCACTTCCCTAAATTTCTGAATGCAAATATAATTATGTATATTCATTTATTTAGGTTTGAACTTCCTTGAATTTCTGAATGCAAATATAATTTTGTGTACATTCATTTTTTTTAATTGTTTCTCTGCATTTTGTCCCTTTTCCCCCATAAGGTCTCAATGTTCATGTACTTCTATTTTTTATTTCTGAAAACATAAGACATAATTATTTTTATCCATTTTTTTATTGTTTATTGTTTATGTGCTAGGAAATTTCATCAGATGATTTCGGTGCTATTAACATAATTTCTCTGTTTACTTCACTCTATTTTCGTATTGCATATCATTGTTCTTAACCTCTTATTTTTCTTCTTTTAAAACAACAAAACACAACCCATATATTTCAATAAAATAAATGGAATGGAATCTATATCTGATTAACCTTATTTTCCATGTTTTTTCCCCAAAAAAAAATTGTTAATTTCCATTTTTTCAAAAAATTATTAGCCTAAATAGTATAAATTATTTTTAACTTAAAATTTGCCAAATTTTAAAATAGGGACTATACAAAATTATTAGTTTCTAAACTTTAAAACAAATTTCCAACCTTAAAATTCTCCTTGCTCACATAGAATTTTGAACTTCCATAGGATTTTAGTCTGTCGGTTGAGTATTCACTTCTACAAGTTCTAAAGGTAGAGTCTGTAAAGGGCCAGGTAGCCTCTAGATCTCATCTTTTCTCAAAGGTGACATATCGAGTAAATGCCCCTATAGTCAATTTTTGTAACAGATTTAAATAGAAGTTCTTCATTTTAATAGATCCATAAAACACAATCACTTTAAGGAAAACTGTGTACATGTGTCATTTCTCCCATAAATTCTTAGGCATCGTTTTTAAAGCATGTACATGTCATGTTGCCTTTCTCCCATTAACTTTAAAGCATGTTTTTTGTAAGTGCATAAAATAATTTTGCAAACCATGTAAATGTCATTTCTCTCAAGCTTTAAGGCCTAAAAATTGAACCTAAACTGGCTGAACTCGCGTAGAATTTTGAACTTCCATAGGATTTTAGTTTGTCTGTTGAGTGTTAACTTATACAAATTCTAAAGGCAAAGTCTGTAAAGGGCCAATACCCTTTGGATCTCATCTTTTATCAAAGGTGACATATCCAGTAAATTCCCTTACAGTCAATCTCTGTAATAGATCTAAATAGAAGTTCTTCATTTTAATATCCATTAACCTCAACCACTTTAAGGAAAATTGTGTACACATGTGTCATTTCTCCCATAAATTCTTAGGCAAAGTTTTTAAAGCATACATATCATGTTGGCTTTCTCCCATTAACTTTAAAGCATGTTTCTTGTAAGTGCATAAAATAATTTTGCAAACCATGTAAGTGTCATTTCTCTCAAGCTTTAAGGCCTAAAAATTGAACCTAAACTGGATGAACTCTCATAAGATTTTGAACTTCCATAGGATTTTAGTCTGTCGATTGAGTGTTAACTTCTACAAGTTCTAAAGGCAGAGTCTCTAAAGGGCTCGGTAGCCTTTGGATCTCATATTTTCTCAAAGGTGACATATCCAGTAAATGCCCCTATAGTCAATCTCTCGAATAGATCTAAATAGAAGTTTTTCATTTTCATATCAATGGTCTCAAACAATGAGGGAGAGAAAAAACCTTTTATATTCAATGTAAAACACATGCATTAACATATAATTGTGATATTTTCCCTTCTTTCCAACATAGTCCATCCTTCTAGAAAATTCCCTCTTAAAGAAGCATATATATTCATAGTGATCCATTGATATTTGTTCACCAACAACTATTAAATTTTGGACTTCTATATCTCAAAACTATGCTCATTGAATTTATGCATCTACATCTTTAAACTACTTGAAACTATTTTATTACACCATAGGAATCATTTCAAGAAAAACACATTAGCCATAAAATTTTCTCATTGAAACCAAAAGTGACTTGATATGAAACATAGGTTTTAACCTTATATAGCTAATTGTTTGAAATAGATTTTTAATAAAATGAAAAATATTCAATGTAAAACACATGCACATTAACATATAATTGTAATATTTTCCCTTCTTTTCAATTTAGTGGACATCCTTCTAGAAAAATCCCTTTTAATGAAGCAGATATATCCATAGTGGTCCCCTAATATTTGTTCACAAACAACTATTCCATTTTCAACTTTTATATATCAAAACTATGCTAATTGAATTTATGCATCTATATTTTTTAACTACTTGAAACTATTTTATTACACCATATGAATCATTTTGATATATCTCCCATTTTAATGGGGTGTCTCACATTTCGAGAAAAACACAAATTAGCCATAAAAGTTTCCCATTGAAACCAAAAGTGATTTGATACAAAACATGGTTTTTAACCTTATATAGTTATATTATCCTAGGTCAACCATAATTTCTTTAATTTTGCTGGCATTTGTGTCGGGGGCGTGATTTATAGTAATTAGTATAGCTGAAATGATTGATTTTTTCTTGGTTGGGTAAATTTTGATAGAACACATACATAAATATTAATAAATAATTTATTAGGGTATTGTACGTTGATGACTTCCTGAAATTTATTAGGGTTAGGTTTGTCATTCCACTAAAAATTTTCAACCTTTAGGTAGTAATAAACTCCCAAATCTTTATCTTTATTTTGAAGGGTGGTTATTCCATATTGCCAAATACTGGTCATTAGTGCCATAGTGCCATATTCTTAGGTGGCGGCTTGTCAATTCTATGTTATCAATATGATTTTTGGTCAGTTCCATATTCTCAAGGTCAGATTTAGTCTACTTAATTGATTTGTAATGAGGTGAATGTGATAAATATTCTAAGCTAGGTAAAGTAACTTAGAGAAAGAAAATTTATAATAATTCTATATAATAGCCATGAAGTTAAACAATTGATTTTCTTTTTAATAACTCTATTATTATTTGAAAATTTTAAGTAAAGTTAAATAACTATATAATTAAGTTAATTGTTGATTATATTTTCAAAATATTCTAAAATCTAGATGAATGTTTTTAGGAATAATAACATCATTAGGATTTAGTATTTGGTCGAATTTTCCACCCATCTAATGTGGTTCACTTTATAAATCACATTAGATGGTTCGAAATGTAGGTATTTGGTCTAAGTTTCGAACCATGTATGTAATTCACCTTATAAACTACATTAGATAGTTCGAAATATTGACCAAATGCTAATGATATGATTAATACTAAAAACATTCATCTACATTATGGATCACAAAAATTTTAGATCAAACTTTCCAAACTCTATTATCAATACAAAAATGCCAGCCTGAATATAACCTGCTCAAAACCCCTAGATCTAACTGCCTTGAACCCATAAGATCTCCTTTCACTAAGTTTGGGGTGGTAGTGAGATCTAATAATCTCATGTGTGAGAAAATCCAGAAAAGTATGAACTTCGTCGTACTTTTCATTCAGGGGCAGAAACCATGAAATTCCTAAACTAATCCATCGTGCCGAGGGACACAATTTTAAATATTTACCAGCCATGGAAGCCACCAGCCATCAACAATTTAGGAAAAGATGAGGCAGAACGAAGGGAACCAGTTGATGTAGAATACACAGCGTGCAAGCCTTCCTCTCGTATTATGGCACTGTAATCTATTCGAATGAAAAGTTAAGCTAGGGGTGTAGTATTTGGGCAAAAAAAACCAATCACGGGGGACATTGAAAAACTTTGTCGTCGTTCAGCGCAGGGTCCCTAACATTGTTCCAAAAGCACGCAAGTTGCTAAGCGGACTTGAAAGTACGTAGATCCACAATAGACCCGCGTTTGGTATGAATTTCTAGATGATGCAGTGAGACGAGCTCACACCAGAATTCATATTCAATGTTTGCCACTACTTTGTTATTCTTATTAACTCTTAGAGAGGGTTTTCAAGAGTAGGAAGACTTCGTTGAAGTAACATTTTTTTTCCTAAACTACCGTGTACTTTAGATCGTTGACCAATAGAACATGCCTTCAGAGTCCATTTGTTTGTTGGCCTACTAAGTAACTAACAATTCAGGCTTTAATAATCCATTCAGATTTCGATGACGTCCATCAAGATGCGACGTATTAAAATTTCTCATTCGTAGGATTTATGTTGATCTCGTCATCAACTTCGACGATGTTTTTTAGCATTACAGTTGAGGGTTTCCATCTCAGAGCCCGGCGAGGTGAATTCTTTAGCGCTTCTTCCGGCCAAAATAGCGCTTATTATTTAATTGCGTTGTGCGTTGTGATGTATATTTCTATGGAGTAAGTAACATAGATTGGACTAAGTATAAGTATTATTAAATTTCTCATAATGTCATATACATATATGAGCATGTATACTCATATTAATAGTAATATGGCTTATAGAACTGGTTTATAGAACTTAAGAAAGTAAGAGATTATTTTTATGATAAAATAAAAAAGGGACAGAAGTATTTCTAGATTTGTTCACTTAGCAAATTAAGAAAGTTGGAAATGTGGCAAAAGTTTTAAAAATGAGAAAAGAGAAAAGAGAAAAGAGAAACTGTTTTTCATTTGCGTCCTTCTTAGTATGGGGAAAGTGACAAATTGTTGTCCCAAGGTGTTGTGGGAATTGACTAACACCTTGTTTCACTTCAAACCTCATGAGAATTAGTTCTTATCTTGGAAATGTTCATTTTCTTCTTAGCAGATAATATATTTTTCATTAGAAAGATTGGAGTTGATCACCTCCTTATAATACCTTAGCTTCATTTTCCCCTCTAACATCCCACAACATATCCTTAAATTTGGAAGTAATTTAAGGAAGTAATAGTACATTTAATATTATCATTATTTTCTAAGATGATATCCTTCTTTAGCCCCCAATGATCGAGTTAAGACTTGACATCCTTATGCAACCTCGCTTCCTTATTTTCTAAGATGATCTCCTTCTTTAGCCCCTAATGATCAAGTTAAGACTTGACATCCTTATGCAGCCTCACTTGAGCTAAAGGTGGGGGTTTTTCTAGAGTTAGAAGCAATTTAGGGGAAATTCCTAGCTTCCATGTTGTAAAGCTTCTTCTTATACATCAATACATAAACATATCCCTGCTTTCAATAAGAGAAAGACTAGTTTCAATCAAGAGGATAGGGTAGGGAGCAATTCCTTTAATATTGAGGTTGTAGGTTATACATTGTTTTTGAATCAAGTGTATATTCCTCCAAGAATATCTATATATACTGCAACCCCAAACCTTACATCCATACCTAGATATTTATCCACTTACAATTGTTTTCAACGTCATAATTAACTTTACAATTAAATATAACTTAGTTTATTACATATCTTTTAGTATTTAATTTTATTCTCACTACTTGTTTTTTTTATAAGTTGGGTAGGACTACATCTTCGTCATCATGGCCAAAGACATCATCTTGATTGCGGCGAGAAATTGAACCGATAAATTCACATCAAGAAGTGCCTTAACAAGGCACCCGATCACCATCTATTCAAGACCTCGTGAACTATTCTCACTACTTGTTAATCTTTGTTTTCATTATAGATATATGTTTTGAAAAACATGTTTTATTAAATACCTTTCTTTTAATGAATTTGATTAAATAAATAATTTTAAAGTATTTTCTATATAATTATGAAAAATACATGTTAACTTTAAACTAATGATAAATTGAAAAGATTAAAATTATTTCATTATTTAATTTAAAAAACTAACATAATAAATCAATAATTCAAAATTTCTTACATCAATTCGTAACTTAATTAAAATAATTTTTTATATTTTAATTTAGGGTATTTAAATCATGGTTACTTTAGTTTTTTATTTTATTATTCTACTCATACTAAAAAGTTGTCCGAGCGACCCATGGTTACCTTTCCATGTTAAATTTTATTAAAGAATTATATTGAAATATCCCCTTTCCATGTTGTTACATATTATTTAAAATCAAATTGAAATATAATTGATATTGAAAACTTAAATTTGATAAACATTATATTATATTATATTATATCGTCTATATTATATTATATTATATCGTCTAAATTAGTGATAGATTTAGCTTTTTTTTAGACACAATTTTGACAATATCTAGTTTGTAAATTAATCTCAGCATTTATTTTTCTTTTCTTTTTTACCATAAAAAAAGGATTTTACATAATCAAACTTAAATTATTACTCCAAATTAATCTAAGCACTCATTTCCTTTCTCTTTGATCATAGAAACAAGGTTTTGAAGAATCAAATTTAGATCATTTCTCCTCTCTCTCTTAAGGTCCAATAAACTGCATTGGTTTTAATGAATGGTAACCACCACCATCATCATCATTAAAAAATATATATATTAAAATATTTTATTTATAATTTATATTAAAATATTATTTAATATTATTTTTAAAATAATCATTATTTATAATCATAATTTATATAGTTACCATTTATGAATATTAATCATTTATATTAATATTTACTGTATATATAATTTAGTTTTAATTCTTTTTTATTTAAATAATTAAATTTAAATTAAATACTTCATAACATATATATATATATATATATATATATATATATATATATATATATATAATCACTAAATAACAATACTATAAACAATTTAATATCAAACAAACTTAATTCTATTTAGTAGAGTGAAAATATAGTAAATTTAAATATCATTAAGTCACTTATATATATATTCTTATAAATTAAATGATTGGCAAACACTGATAACCATAAAATTATAATAAATATAAAAACTCATATTTTATGATACATACCATATTATCAATATTAAAAAAACATAAAAGTTAACTAATATATAATTTTATTAGTAATAGTAGTATAAAAAAAATATTATATGAGTTAAATATATATGCATTTTAAAATAAATAAAACATGTGTTGGGATTATTTACCATAGAGATTTTGGTCCACATGGTTTTGGATAGATGGTGATTAGATGCTTTGTTAAGGAACTCCTTGATGTGAAGTTACAAATTGTTCTTGATGTGAAGTCACGAGTTCAATTCCCTGCCTCAATAGGTTATATATTGGTCATGATGAAAACCATAAAAATTTTCAACTTATAAATAAGATTTGTTACAACATCATGTGTCAATATCATGGTTTATTAATACCAAATAGCTAAAACGCCATAACTAATTTCATATGACAATTAATTTCTACTTTTAATCTCTAACTACTACAAAAAAATATTCTATAATATTTAGTAAAAATGAAATCTATACCTATTACTTAATAATTATTTAAATTTTGGAAGACTTATCTTAATAATTATTTAAATTTTGGAAGCCTTATTTTAAGATAAAGAAAACTAAAACCTTGCTTTTTATCCATTAAAAATTTAAATTTTGGAAGCCTTATTTTAAGATAAAGAAGACTAAAACCTTGCTTTTTATTCATTAAAAATTTAAATTTTAGAAGATTTTTCTTAATAATTATTTAAATATTTAAATTTTGGAAACCTTATTCTAAAATGGAGAAGACTAAAACCTTGCTTTTTATCCATTAAACTTCATTCAACTGCTTTTAAAAATATTTTGAAATCATATAAATATATCATTTTGTTAGTCAAATTTAAAAATATCCTCAAAATTAAGACTATAAGTGACTTCAAATTTCCTATACAATATTTTCAAATTCTACAATTTGAATAAGAATAGGAATGGCTACTGATGTCTATATGTTCTATAATATTCTCTAAAACAACAATCTAGTTAGCCGCAACTGATCACCATAGAATTCCAATAATTTCGATAGAGAATCAGGCATGGAGCTTCTCCGGACTGCCCGTGCTGTGCAGGTAACCCTCCAACTGCAACCTTTATTCAAGCGATCCATAACAAACATTCAGACTGATGACTTCGATCTTGAAAGCAGAATATTGATGTTTGGTCTGGAGCATGAGTTCGCAGATGTTGCGTGGTACCCTGCTCAGAGAATCGAGTACCTGTTAATACGCCGGGGGATGGAGTCAATGACTTCATAGGGTTTCGCCCTACTTCGACAGTGTTTCTAGCTGCTCTTAGGGAAGCAGGTAACATAACCCTAACATGGATAATAACATAAATATAAATGTAGATATCAATATCACATGAATAACTGATGTTTATGGATGGAGTAACCATCCGAAACAGATTCATTATACAGTTATATTGAAAATATATTACACAGTTTTCTTTCAAAAACAACAAAGTTGATATATTATAGATGGAATAATCATTAGAAACAGTTCCATTACACAATTCCATTGAAAATCCATTACACAATTCTCTTCCAAAAATATATTGAAAATCCTCTAATCACTTAAATTAAATTTTATCTTTGAATTTGCAGAGGAGGTTGAAGAGCTGGCTAATAACGCCGAGGGAAAATGCGTTCTATCACAGATTCAAGTTTCTACCATTTTTGGAACCGGCACAGGACTAGAGAACACTGGTTTCTTGTTTTTGGGATATCCAGTGATTGGTTATCAGAACAAAATGCAATCTGTGTTGAGAATAATGCTTAATTGCTGCAATTTGTCAGCAAATTTTGTGATTCTATGTTATTAAGAATTAGTATAGCAAATTATTAGGATGGCCAGTGCTCAGAATCATTGGCAGTAGTCAGAATAAATAATTAGTATTTGATAAAATAGAATTAGTAATAGGTTTATTATATAAGAATAGCAATGTGAGATTTACAAGTTGATCACTGATCTGATCTGTGTTTTTTTTTTATTGTCTTTCATTGTTTTTATATGTCATAATTATTCTAGTTTATTAGCTGGCTTAGAGAGCAGTGGCCATTTCAAATTCTACACTCTGCTGGTTCGTGTCTGAGTAGCCCGGAGGACGGACTTGAGACAACGTGTGCATGGGATCCTCGAATAAAAGACTTATTCTACTTTCAAAATGGATTCAGCGTGGGGCTGTCGAAGATCCAGCAATTTCTTTTCGATATAAGAAAACTTCGAGACTTGATTCCGAGCAGCCTGCTATGGTATTCTGATGCGTTATGTAAAGGCTTCAAGTGCTTATCTGGGAAACCAAGAGGATCCAGTAGACCTCGATATTACTTACTATCGAGCCCATGATCCCAATACTCCCCGACGATACGAAGATGTGCTGGAGGAAATTTAACAAATGGCTCTAGTGAAATATGTAGCTTTGCCTCACTAGGGAAAGAACCAAAATATTGTGTTTGATGCAGTGATGAAAAAATATAACAAATACGAAGTTTCAAGCAGCCAAAAACAAATACGATCCTAAGGGACTTTTCTCCAGTGAGTGGACTGATGGTGTTCTGGGAGTAGGAAATGCGGGAGTGATCATAAAGAAGGATGGATGCGCTCTCGAAGGACTGTGCGTGTGCTCAGAGGATGCACATTGTTCTCCTGAGAAAGGTTACTGCTGCAGACCTGGGAGGGTGTACACAGAAGCACGTGTTTGCAGACGAGAGGGAACTTGATACCAGTGTTTTTTTGTATTACATATAGACATTATATTGATTCATTCTGATTTCTTAATAATTATAACGTTGATTCCTTTATACTATGAGGATATTTATATTTTAATGTTTATACTGCTGGTAGAGTTTGTATTTTTTTTACTTAGTAGTCAAATAGCTTTGGAAGAGGTTGGTCCTTGTACTACAAACAAAAACTCTCATACATTGATCAGTTTAATCTTATCATAAAATTAAATAATAATAATAATAATAATAATTCATTTTTTTACTATATTTCTATTTTTTCAACATTGTTAAACCTGAAATTTTGAGCTACTTTTCCAACAACTAGTTGGTCAATCTTCACTCACACCAGCCACAAAAGCATTTCTAAACATAAATGTGTTTAAGTTAATGAAATATTTGAAAATCTAAGATAACTCTACTCAAGTTAAAACTAACATTAAAATACAAAGCACATTATAATATTGAATAGGGTATGTTTATGAAAATTAAATATTTTAATTCCCAGTGGGGTTTTGGTTAAATGGTGTGAGATTTTGGTTAAAGAGTGATGAAGTTGGCGAGATTATGGTTAAACTCTGATGAGGCGGGTTGTTATAGCACTCATCACTAGTTCAATTCTCTTCCCCCACTGTTATAACTTGTTATAGTTCACTGTTATAACACTCATCATAGGATCGAAGTGATGTCACAGGTTCATGAAGATATTTTAATTAGTAAAACATTAAAAAAATAGAGAAAAATGAAAAGTACTACCAAACTTACCAAAAAAAGAGTTAAATATTTTAATTAATAAAACATTAAAAAAAGACATTTTAACTATAAATTAATTAGTTTACAGTAAAATTATGTTTCACATTTTTATGTTATTAATTTAAACATGTATTTATTATATATATTATATATAAAGCAAGAAAATATATTATAATTATTATGATTTATTTATCAAAACAATAATGAAAATATTTAATATTCATAAATACAAATAACACATAAAACTTTAATAAAAAATAAAAATAAAATATTAAATAAAATCCATTCATATTTAATAAATATAAAACTAATTTATTAAAAAAAACAAATAAAATACAAAAAAGTGTATAAACTTGATTTTAATTATATCAAATAATACAATTTAGTTTTTGTTTATTTCAATTTTCAAGACATATATTAAGAAAAAAATAAAATTAGAGCAACTATATAAATTAAATTAAATGGCATATAAAAGATAATAAAAATATATTTATAATAAGCATTAAAACACTTTATCTTATATTTTAAATTGGTAAAAAAGCCATAACAAATAACTAAATTATAACTTTGTTTAAAATAATTAATATGTAAAATATTTATAGCTTCTAAGGGTTAGTTCAATTGGTATAGTATTCATAGTTAAATCACTTTTGTTATTTAGAGGTTACTAGTTCATATCTTTTGACTTTTTTTAACTTGATACAAATAACAAGATTTTTAATCATGGAGATGGTTCATTTGTAACTAGGATTTTCTATAATAAGATTTCTAATTATGGAGATAGTTCATTTGTAAATAAGATTTGTTACAATACCATGTCTTATCATTACTACATGGCCAAAAAAATACAACTCATTTCATATAATACTTATTCAAAAAACAACTTTAATAACCAAAAAAACCACAATTTATTTTATATAACACTAGTTCAAAACATAACATTGGAAATAAATATTAACTTTTAATTTGTATATCCTTTTAAAAATATTTAAAATAAATTAAACATAAAAAATAATCATTTTTACCATAATTTCAATCTAATTTCTTTATTTCATGTTTGAAAAATAGCGGCAAAAAATACCTTTACAACCCAATGCGGATCTTTCAATACTTTTTGGTTGCATAGTTAATATGCATTTTTGGAAGTAGTGGTGATAACACCTTCCAATACGACAATTTCTCCTTTTATATTTTCAAGTCAAATTTCCTGAAAGAATCAGGAAATCGTTAAAGGGCGTCAAGGCACATATCTTTGTAAAATTGTTAACCTAAGGAATTAGGTTCATAATTTTTATATTTAAAATGACCACTTTTAAAATAAAAATTCACATTTGAAATCAAATATTGCATTTTTGGATTTGAAAGTTACATTATTTGGATTTATAAAATTTATATTTCGAAATTTCAAAAACCAATATGGCCACTTTCATTCGAGATTTATATTAAGAGTTTTATAACTAAAGCCACAATTTCTTATTCTATATTTTGTCCTATTATTTTAAATTTAATCATTTTTTGAGATTTTAAATAATAATATGTCAACCATACTATAACTAATATCAATACTAGCACTAATATCAACCTTGTCTTTTACATGGTAATCAATTCCACTTAACCCTCATGCTTGTTTCAGCCTTTCTCTTAACTCAATTTTATTTGTAATGGAATTTCTTACAATTTTTTTAATTTTAGAGTGCCGTGCTTTTTCATACAGAAACATGAGCTAGCTAATGGAAGGCATAGTCTTTAGGAAACCATTCATACAGAAACATGAGCTAGCTAAAAGATTTTGGTAACACCTCTCAAAGGTCATGTATGAAAATGTCGCATTGAAAGGACTTATGATGATATCATCATCACCGTGAAGATATTCTTTAACGTCACACTTGAGGGTTTCCATCGCAGCGCGCAGCTAGCGATGTCTTAAATCCAGAGTCGCGAACTCTTCTTCGGGAAAACTAACGATTATCATTCAACTGTTATTTTGATGTATATTTATATCTAGGTAAATCATATCTATATCGTTACCAGGATAATATCTGGAAGGATATGGAAAACAAAACAAAACCACCATAAATAATTTAAAAAATCATTTTGATATATATAGAGCAATATTTCTAAATTGAAATTAAATTATATATATATATATTACTGGGTTTTGGATCAATTCTTTGTTAAAGTACTTTTTAATATAAAATTACTGTTTCAATTTTTCCTAAATCAAAATAATATTAAATATGATGATGTAGTCTTACCAACCCTATATATGTATATTAGTATCTAATGTATTATTACTCGCATCTTAATTTTACATTATAATTTCACTCTTATTTAAAAAGAGTCTTTAATCTTAATTTTTTATTAACTTTTCCTTTGTACATTTATTTTATAAAAATACATATTTTTAAAGTGTGTTTTAATAAATTAAATTTGATAGATGATTTTAAACTATGTTTTCAATAATTTTCATAAATTTATTTGAATTCTAAATTTAATGTAAACAAAGATTGTAAAGATCAATAATTTTAAAATGTTTTCATTTAAAAGATTTTTATCTTTTTCTTGACATGATAAATATAGAATTTAGAAAAATATTATATTAATTCTTATATTATTAAAGAATTCAAAAAGTCATATATTGATTCTCATATTATTAAAGGTAATATCAAATATTAAGTTATATTAATTGATATTAAAAATATTATTTTAGTATTCTCCTATGGGGTGTCTGTCACAATAGACAATTGGTGGTTGAGTGAGTGGGAGGGTCCAGCCTATAGCCATGTGAGCGACTAGAGCATAACTACCTCACATGTTTGAGGTGATGGTTATTCATTCCCGCATTGTGTCATAGAGAGTGGAAGATATCAAGGAGACTCACACAACGGGAAGAATTGCGACGAGTCAGGCGATGGTGAGTGTTGAGTGTTTGGTGGAAGAGAGCACCCGCTAATCGGGTGGGGGCTGCTGGGTGGTAGGGGAGGAACCATACTTGTAATGTGGGAAGAAGTGAGGCATCATGTGTGGGTGAAGGTTGTTATTTCCTGATGGGAATGTGGAGTAGGCGGAGGGGCTGCATGCCATGGCAACGAAGCAAAGCTCGTAGAGGTGGTCTCAAACGCGACATGGAGCAAAGAAGACCAAACAGGAAGTCGAGCTCAGACTCAGAACCTATGAAGAGCCAACATTCAATGGCAGCGACGACAGTTTCTCCATCCTGTTTGCAGGGACAAGTTGAAGCTCCGGTCACCCTGGATGTGATATCAACCCAACTCTATGATATTCAACTTAATTTGGACAACATGAGGGAGAAAATGTATGAAGAACACAGTGAGATTATTATTTATATAAATGATCCAGCACATGCAGAATGAAACTCTTGATGCTTTGGAGAGTCTGTGACGTCAGCTGAGGTGTTCCCATGACAACCTCCGAGCGCTGGAAATCTAGGTATAACACATAGACTATCATGTCCATACCCGCGCAAATTTCTTCGCAATGCCGCCAGTGGCTCCTCCCAATTTGTTGCCATGAAGTTTTATGTTTTACTGTGTTTTGTCAATTTTGTGCCATATATAACCATTGCCACTATTTTTCGTTGCATGCACTAAAGACTTTTGGTTGTGAAGCCCTTGGCCTAGTTCTCTTTTACACTTGGTGTAACACCCCTAGTTTCATGTTTTTCAAGTTAGACATTTGAACTTAAACCCAAAGGGGGTGGACTCCAATGGATAGTTATAGTGTGGATGTAATTAATTATTTAATTGTGAAAAATAAATAAAATATTTGTGTGCATATTGACCAAATGAGAATTTTGAGATCACTTGCGAAATCCATGAGGTATGGAAAGAGGCTAAAACTTTCACCAAAAATATTTCAAAAATCCTTGAAAGAATTTATTTCTAATTTAGATCTTTGAGGAAAAATCTAGATTCCCCAATGAGGTGGAGAGTAGTTGGGAAGAGGTAAAAAGCTGGAAAAGTAGAAAGCAGCTTTAAAAGTCCCTAAATAAGGGAAGTCTAGGCAAACAGGAATAAAAGCATCCTATAATTCTAGATGCAGAATTAGAAACAGGCTTTGGGGAGCATAAGCTTAAATAAGCTACTTCAGAACAGATTAGGGTTGGTGTGTTCTAGGAGAGGATCTCAGCTCGGGGGTGAGTTCTGTGGATAAAGGAACTCTAAGGTTGGGAGGACTGGTCATCACAGAAGTGGTATTCACATAGTTTTGATGAATAATTAAATTAGATGTTGTTGGATAGTAGTGAAAAGTGCTATGGTGATTATGTTGAGTTAAATTGTTGTGTTATGAATTTCCTTACTTTTAACAGAGTTGAATAGAAGAAATAATTCTCCTAAACCTCTGTATGGTGGTAGGAAAGAATACTAGGGAGTACTGTCCACCAGAACCTCTAAACCATTAGATGGTTTAAATCTGGAGAGAGTATAAATGATACCCTAGAACAGTTAATGTAAATATAATCTACTTCTGAAATAAATAGTAATTAAATACAAAAATAAATAAAAATAAATATGTATTAGTTCATGTAGTGAACTTTGGGAAACTGTGATAAGTTACACTTTAGATATGTACAAGCATGTATACAGAAATATTGTGTAGATTTAAGAGTGGAGTTGGTGTAATTATGATGTAAGTTAAACCTGAGGAGTTTGTTGTTGTACTGAATGATAATAACAATATTAAAACTTTCTCTATTGTACCATGAGTGAGTCTTGCACTGCGTTGAGTACTTGGGTAAAAGCTAAACTATCAAATTGATGCTAAAAGAAGTAAAACACTATGAGTAAATAAAGTGGATTGTTATTTCCCATAAAGAGAATCTCATACTACTGCTATAAAAAAAAAAAAAAAAACAGAATGGGATTTAAAAGAATATTTCTGCCTTTGAGTGGAGGAACAGGTCAAAATATCCCACAACAACACTATTCATGTGAAATGAGTAGGTGAGGGTATTATTACTGTAAGGTAGAAACTTATATTATTCATTGACAAATAGGAAAAACTCTTTTCTAGCAGGAAATGTATATAAAAGTTACCAGAGAGATACAGTAAAGGAGAAACCATAGAGCCAACATAAACAATTTTATAATAAGGAATGAACAAGACAATGTTATTATGTCCCATGTATGTTATATATATATATATATATATATATATATATATATATATATATATATATATATATATATATAGATACTGGAAACCATTCTTTATTTTGCATTTACAAGAACATAATCTAGGTACTATGAAGGAAATTATTTCACCCTTGACAGAAAAGGGAGACTGAATTAAAATAGCAGGCTGAGATAGAATTATGATTTAAAAACAAATACTATTCATCTCCTTATGTGGTTTCGAACTGATACAAAATGAAACAAATAATAATATTCTATACACTGGAACCCACAATATTTAATTAATAACAATATAGGGTTAGTAGTTTGTGAATATGCCAGTACAAGTAACTCCATTATTCCACACCCAGAACAAGTATGGACCCACTGCAAAACTCTAGATAAAAAGGCTGGAAGAGAAAAATTAGTACAGTGACCCAATACCAGGTAGGCGTACTGGTTAAAATTGAGAATACTCCTTAGTATGTATATGTTAAAATAAGCTCTGTAATGTCCAAAATATTACACACTGAGAAATCATAAATTACATAGTGCCATATTTCTTTTGAAAATAAAAAGGGGGCGGGCTATATAAACAAATTGAATCTGACTGTCGAATAAGACAAACTACTCCACAAACGGAAGACTTGCTTCTAGCCATGATAACGACGATTGTCTGCATGATAACAGAGTACCAATCTGAGAGCAAATGAATAACTACGTTAAGGGTCGAATCTGGTAGCATTTCTTGAAATATCAAGATGGGGAAACACGGAGAGTGCTCTACGACGAAGAGTACCTAAAAAAACGAGAACCATAGAGGGAAGCCCCAATCATCGAATCTGAATAATACAGTAACCATTGAACTTAGTGCGAATTGAATTAAACAAGAGTGTGAAATCCGAATACCTAGAACGAAGGGCATAACCCTCGGCGTGAATATGTTCACTGTGAAACGTAAGCTAGAGGGGTGAGAAATAGAGCTCATTGCCAAATCACAATTTAATCTCAGTTAAAAATAATAACAAAGTACCGAATGGTGATTATGAAGGGGAACACATGAGAAGTTCGAATAGATTCAATGCTCTTAGACATGATAACCATGAACCAAATGAAACTCTGTATATACAGGCATCGAGTAAATGAGATTTTCATACGACTTAGCTTATATCAATTCAGCGAAAAGAGGCATAACCCGGTCATCAATGAAAAATCCATGTATAACAATAAACTACATCCATAACTCAAAATGGAAAGTAGACCAATACCTGAGAGGTTCAGTAGAATCTCCATCCCATTCGGGCTACACAGGAAGCAAGATGAGAATCAAAGAGGCTCGATGGCAAAACCTCAAAAACAAAGAGGTGCGAGGGTGGAACCATTGCGTCCAAAAAAAACTTGAAGGGAGAGACCTTCGTAAGTTCCAGAGCCAAGATGAAATGAAGAAAAATGAAGCTCAGCAACGAAAATCTGTGAATTAAATAGCAATGGTTGTGTCCAAACCCTAACCGATCCTCACCATCGAGATGGTGAGATCTGGAGGGGACGTACTCATACAATAAACCAACGATAAGTTCTAACGTCGATCTGAAGAGATGCCCATCCCAACGATCAGTAAAATTTAATGGGCGACGACGCCAAAGTACCAGAACACCATCGAAAACCACATATTAATTAAAATAAGGAGAAATGAATGGGGGTGTAAATCCCATAAAAGCATGAGACTCTGGCATGGTACTATGGGAATTCAATAGACATTACGCATAGAAATCCCAACGCAAATACTTACACGCAAGAAATCTTAGTGTGAGGGTAGACGTATTAAGTTGAAAGCCGTGCAGCCCTAAGGCCATATGCAAGTTAAATTCATATACAATCAATAGGTTATAGGTATACACCCATATAGGTAATGACGTGGTACAAGAGTGTGACTATTAAAATAGGGAGCGAGTCACATTTGAAAAACGAACCATATGGTAATAAAATCACACATATGAGATATGGTTAACGAATTCGATATGTATATCGAATAATAGAAAAATTAAACCAATTGGGTAAAGACTCCTCAAATGTTTAATAGGTGTACTAAGCTCATGTACAAAAAGGATGAGCAAGGTATTAGCAAATCAAAGTGCAAATAGAAAACCATTTAATCAAATACCTTGAGATAGGACTTGTTAGTTTAATACAGGTGTTAATGGGTGATAAAGGTATAGTCAAGAGGGTATTGTTAATGGAAATTCCGGACAGGAAAAAAATAAAATAATATCTGTTGGAGCTGCAGATGTATACCTACTGAATATTTAATTAGTCAGGAAGATAGTATTGACTGAAAAAAAAAATTTGATGTGTGAATGTGGAGGTGTTACAAATGGTATCAGAGCCCATGTTTGAAAGCTGGGTTGTTGTTGTGCTCATTGTGTAAATTATTTCTTGATGAAAAAAAAAAAATATGATGTTGTTTTGTTTAGTGTACAGTGGTACTAGAACTAGAAAGACAATGGCTGAAGGAGATGAAATTTATGTTGATCTGCATGATTAAGATAACACGCTAGATACCAATGCTCCTTTGATGGCTATGTTGCATGGGTTGCAATGAGAGATAGCTGAGTTAAGAATTCAGAATGACAGGCTATCATTAGCCAGTGAGGAGCAGGAAAAGCTCATAAGAGAACTGACTTCGCGGAACAACCAAGAAGGCGAAGGTTCCGGAAAGAGGAAGAAAGGAAATTTCTCAGATTATTCTGAGGAAGATGATACTACTAGACATCAGTCTAAAAAGAGAAAGGAATTACAGGGGGAATTCCAAAAGATTAAACCTCCCTCCTATGATGGAGAGAAGGAGGAAGATGTTGAAGCATGGTTGTTGAATATGATTAAGTATTTCCAGGTCTATGAATATGAGAGCAATCTGAAGGCTAGATTAGTTGTCTTCCAGTTGCAGGGTAAAGCTACCTTGTGGTGGGAGGAGATGAAAATGGTCCATGCCATTGATGAAAAACAGTGGCTTGGGAAGATTTCCAAGTCAAGTTTAAAAACCGCTATTTGAACGAATTTTATTATGATGATAAAGCAAAGCAGTTCCATGAACTCAGATTGGGACAACTCACTATAGATGAGTTTGTCACCAAGTTTACAAATATGCTAAGGTATGTCCCTTATATTCATGAAGAGAAGGCAAAGGTACAAAGGTTTTTGAACTGTTTTTCTGCTGTGTATAATGAGAAAATCGAGTTCGACAATCCAAAGACTATGGATGAAGCGGTGAGAAAAGCTAGATTATGCTACCAACATTTTAAAGGCAAGGGTGAACATGGAAAAAGTTGGGTAAATAAGAGTGAATCAAAAGGGAAGAAACAAAAACCAGCTTACTTAAAGAACTTTGGCAGGGACCATCAGCGGAAGAAATTTAACAAACCCAAGGAAAGTCAAACTGCTCAGTCCCAAGTCGGTTCAAAACAAATGGATGGAGATAATAAGGAGGGAGCAGTCAAAATGCGAGAACCCTTAAATTTTGGGGTTATGGAGAACCTCATCTATTGAGGGATTGTCCACATTGAAATATTCAGATGATAATGAGAGATCGAGAAGCTACCACAGTGAATGATATAGCAAGAAACATACCCACTATCAGTGCATCCTTGGAGAACCGACAAGTAGAACACCAGGCTACCATGGTTGAGATGGAAGGTAAGATTGCTGACCAATCTGTTACAATTTTAATTGATCCGGGTGCTTCTTTGAGTTATATTAGTCCATAAGTTATAGAGAAATGCAATCTCAAAACTAAAAAATTTCAGTAGTCTTGGTTGGTCCAGCTAGCCACTGGCACTAAGCGAAAAGTAACTCATAAGTTACCTCAAAAAACAATTAAATTAAATGATTTTCAGACATAAGTAAACTTAAACATTATTCCCTTAGGCTCAGATGACTTGCTGATTGGAATGGACTGGCTAGAAAAGAGAAAGGCTATGATGAATTGTTGGGATAAAACTCTGCATTACATAGATGAGGAGGGGAAACCCTTTATTCTCAAAGGAAAACCAAAACCAATCTCTGTAAGACAAATATTAGCTCTTCAATTAAAAAGAACAGCTAGGAAATGATATCAAGTATATTCTGTACATGTCAAAGAATTAGGACAACAACCTAAAGAAAACTTGCTCGACACTCTGCCAGTGGTAAGAGAGTTTAAGGAAAATTTTCTAGATGAGATTCCTCATCTTTCCCCCAAAAGAGAGATTGACTTCTCAATCAATTTGGTGCCTAGAGCAACACCTGTTTCTAGAGCCCCTTATTGGATGAGCCCCCCCGAACTCATGGAACTGAAAATGCAATTGCAAGAATTGCTGGATAAAGGTTATATCAGACCGAGTGTGTCTCCTTGGAGAGCTCCGGTGTTGTTTGTGAAAAAGAAGGATGGAACCTTTAGAATGTGCATTGACTATCGTCAGCTAAATAAGTTGACAATCAAAAACAGATACCATTGCCCAGAATTGATGATCTTTTTGATCAAGTAAGAGGAGCTTCAGTATTTTCTAAGATTGATCTGAGGATTGGTTATCACTAGCTCAGAATTAAGGATGAAGATATTAGTAAAATAACTTTTCGAACCAGGTATGGTCACTACGAATTTGTATTCCTACCTTTTGGTTTGACAAATGCCCCTGCCACCTTTATGTGCTTAATGAACAGTGTTTTGAACAAGTACTTGGATAAATTTGTACTAGTGTTCATAGACGATATTCTGGTTTATTCAAAAAGTGAGGAGGAGCACAAAGAACACTTAAGGATAGTTTTGCAAACTTTGAAATAAAACTAGCTATATGCCAAATTCAGTAAATGTGAATTCTATAGAGATAAGATTCAGTATTTGGGGCACATAAGTTCTGAACAGGGATTTCCAGTAGACCCTTAGAAAATAAAGGCTATTAGAGAATGGCCAGTGCCTACCGATGTTTCAACAGTAAGGTCATTTATGGGGATTGTAGGGTATTATAGAAGGTTTGTGGAAAGATTTTCTGCAATAGCATATCCCATAACTTCATTACAGAGAAAAGGCACCAAATTTGAGTGGACTGAAAAATGCCAAAACAGCTTTGAACAACTAAAACTAAAACTCACTACAGCCCCTATACTAAAAATTGCAGATCCTAAAAAAGAGTTTGTTGTAGGCACTGATGCATGCAGAGAGGGATTGGGAGGAGTTCTATTGCAGGAAAATTCCGTTATTGCATATGAGTCTAGGAAACTTAAGAAACATGAATAGAACTATAGTGTATAGGATTTGGAATTGGCTGCTGTAATTCATGCCTTGAAGATGTGGCGACAATATATTCTTGGAAAAAAAATCATATTGATGACTAATCATATTAGCCTCAAATATTTCTTTTCCCAAACTGATTTGAATGCTTGACAAGCCATATGGCTGTCTTTTCTGAGGGAATTTGATATGGACATCAAACATATCAAAGGGAAAGAAAACACAATTGCTGATGCATTAAGCAGAAATGCTTGCCAACACATAAGCAGCCTTGGGAGTAGTGCTAGTTTTGACTTAGAAGAACTAGTTAAAAAGGTAGCGGATCAAGATCCCAATTATGAAAATCTGCAATTAAAAACACAGAAAAAGAAATGACTGAGTACACCCAAAACCAGAAAGGATTGATCTGCTATAAAAATAGATTGTATATCCCCAAGGTAGTGTCCTTGAAGAAAGAGATCCTAGATGAATATCATAAACAACCATATTCAAGACATTCTGCATATTGGAAAATGATTACAGCCCTGAAAAAGAAATTGTTTTGGCCAGGAATGAAAAAGGATGTAGTAGACTATTTAGCTAGGTGCATGGAATGTCAACTAGTCAAAGTAGAACATCAGCATCTAGCTGGTCTTTTAAATCCCTTGCCAATTGCAGAATGGAAATGGGACACTGTCTCTATAGACTTCATAACCGGGTTACCCAAAACAAATTACTAGCATGATTCAGTGATGGTAGTGGTGGACACTTTAACAAAAGCTGCACACTTCATACCTGTAAAATCTACTTTTTGGATAGCCCAAGTAGTAGATGTGTTCCTAAAATAAATAGTAAGGCTACACGGGGTCCCAAAGATGATTGTTTCAGATAGAGATGCTAAGTTTACAATAGCCTTTTGGAAAGTTCTGTTTGGGGGCATGGGCAACAAGCTAAATTTTAGTACTGCCTATCACCCTCAGATAGACGGTCAACCAGAAAGAACAAATCGGATTTTCGAGGATATCCTGAGAATGTATGTGATGGATAGGCCATCAGAATGGGAAGACTACTTGCATTTAGCTGAATTTTCTTATAATAATAGCTATCAATATTTCATCAAAATGATTCCATTTGAAGCACTCTATGGAAGGAAGTGTCGTACTCCTTTAAGTTGGAGCCAACCTGAAGATAAGCTAGTATTGGGACCATATACTTTACAAGAAATGGAAAGAATTGTCAAACAAATACAAAGAAACATCAAGATAGCACAAGATCGACAGAAAAAATATACTGATAAGAAGATGGTGCATCGGAGTTCAAAGTGGGTGATCATGTGTATCTGTGTATTAAACCCAAAAATAGCACACTTTATGCTGGAAGTTGTACAAAATTGGCTCCTAGATATTATGGACTTTTTGAAGTGTTAGAAAGGGTGGGACCAGTGGCTTATAAACTAGCCTTACCGCCCCATCTTAAAGTGCATGATGTGTTTCATGTTTCTTTATTAAAAATATACGTGCATGATGCTTCTCACATTATTGATTGGAATGTGATATAGGTGGAACCAGAAGGGGAGTTCCTTCGAGAGCCGCTTCAAATATTGGAGTGGGAAGGAATTGAATTGAGAAACCGAACAGTAGCAAGAGTAAAGGTGCAGTGGAAGCACTTTAATGCTGAAGAAGCTACATGGGAAAGAGAAGCTTAGATGATGGAAAAATATCCATATCTATTTTCAAAATGAACTCTAGTAATTAGTTGATAACACCGAGGATGGCGTTTGTTTTCAGAGGGGGAATATGTAACACCCCTTGTTTCATGTTTTTCAAGTTAGACATTTGAACTTAAACCCAAAGGGGGTGGACCCCAATGGATAATTATAGTGTGGATGTAATTAATTATTTAATTATGAAAAATACATAAAATATTTCTGTGCATATTGACCAAATGAGAATTTTGAGATCACTTGCCAAATCCATGAGGTATGGAAAGAGGCTAAGACTTTCCCCAAAAATCTTTCAAAAATCCTTGCAAGAATTTATTTCTAATTTAGATTTTTGAGGAAAAATATAGATTCCCCAATGAGGTGGAGAGTATTTGGGAAGAGGTAAAAAGTTGGAAAAGCAGAAAGCAGCTTTAAAAGTCCCTAAATAAGGGAAGCCTAGGTAAACAGGAATAAAAGCATCCTGTAATTCTGGATGCAGAATTAGAAACAGGCTTTGGGGAGCATAAGCTTAAATAAGCTACTCCAGAACAGATTGGGGTTGGTCTATTCTGGGAGAGGATCTCAGCTCAGGGGTGAGTTCTGTGGATAAAGGAACTCTAAGGTTGGGAGGACTGGTCATCACAGAAGTGGTATCCACATAGTTTTGATGAATAATTAAATTATATGTTGTTGGCTAGTAGTGAAAAGTGTTGTGGTGATTATGTTGAGTTAAATTGCTGTGTTATGAATTTCTTTACTTTTAACAGAGTTGAATAGAAGAAATAATTCTCCTAAAATTTTGTATGGTAGTAGGAAAGAATACTAGGGAGTACTATCCACCATAACCTCTAAACAATTAGATGGTTTAAATCTGGAGAGAGTATAAATGATTCCCTAGAACAGTTAATGTAACTTTAATCCACTTCTGAAATAAATAGTAATTAAATACAAAAAAAATAAAAATGTATTAGTTCATGTAGTGAACTTTGGGAAACTGTGATAAGTTACACTTTAGATATGTAAAAGCATGTATACAGAAATATTGTGCAGATTTAACAGTGGAGTTGGTGTAATTATGATGTAAGTTAAACCTGAGGAGTTTGTTGTTGTACTGAATGATCATAACAATATTAAAACTTTCTCTATTGTACCATGAGTGAGTCTACTCTGGGTAAAATTAGCAGTAAAGCTAAACTGTCAAATTGATGCTAAAAGAAGTAAAACACTATGAGTAAATAAAGTGGATTGTTATTTCCCATAAAGAGAATTTCACACTACTGCTATAAATAAAAAATAAAAAAAAATAAAAAAACAGAATGGGATTTAAAAGAATATTTCTGCCTTTGAGTGGAGGAACAGGTGAAAATATCCCACAACAACACTATTCATGTGAAATGACTAGGTGAGGGTATTATAAAAGTTACCAGAGAAATACAGTAAAGGAGGAACCATAGAGCCAACATAAACAATTTTATAATAAGGAATGAACAAGACAATGTTATTTTGTCCCATGTATATATATATATATATATATATATATAGATATATATCCTGGAAACCATTCTTCATTTTGCATTTACAAGAACATAATATAGGTACTATGAAGGAAATGATTTCACCTTTGACCGAAAAGGGAGACCGAATTAAAATAGCAGGCTGAGATAGAATTATGATTTAACAACAAATATTATTCATTTCCTTATGTGGTCTCGAACTAATACGAAATGAAACAAATAATAATATTCTATACACTGGAACCCACAATATTTACTTAATAACAATATAGGGTTATTTGTTTGTGAATATGCCAGTACAAGTAACTCCATTATTCCACACCCAGAACAAGTATGGACCCACTGCAAAACCCTAGATAAAAAGGCTGGAAGAGAAAAATTAGTACAGTGACCCAATACCAGGTAGGCGTACTGGTTAAAATTGAGAATACTCTTGAGTATGTATATGTTAAAATAAGCTGTGTAATGTCCAGAATATTACACACTGAGAAATCATAAATTACATAATGCCATAGTTCTTTTGAAAATAAAAAGGGGGCGGGCTATATGAACAAATTGAATCTGACTGTCGAATAAGACAAACTACTCCACAAATGGAAGACTTGCTTCCAGCCATGAGAACGACGATTGTCTGGATGATAACAGAGTACCAACTTGAGAGAAAATGAATAACAACGTTAAGGGTCGAATCTGGTAGCATTGCTTGAAATATCAGGATGGGGAAACACGAAGAGCGCTCTGTGACGAAGAGTACGTACAAAAATGAGAACCAGAGAGGGAAACCCCAATCATCGAATCCGAATAATACAGTAACCATTGAACTTAGTGCGAATTCAATTAAACAAGAGTGTGAAATCTGAATACCTGGAACGAAGGGCATAACCCTCGGCGTGAATATGTTCACTATGAAACGTAAGCCAGAGGGGTGAGAAATAGAGCTCATTGCCAAATCACAATTTAATCTCAGTTAAAAATAATAACAAAGTACCGAATGGTGATTATGAAGTGGAACACACGAGAAGTTCGAATAGATTCAATGCTCTCAGACGTGATAACCATGAACCAAATGAAACTCTGTATATACAGGCATCGAGTAAATGACATTTTCATACGACTTAGCTTATATCAATTCAGCGAAAAGAGGCATAACCCGGTCATCAATGAAAAATCCATGTATAACAATAAACTACATGCATAAGTCAAAATGGCAAGTAGACCCATACCTGAGAGGTTCAGTAGAATCTCTGTACCATTCGAGCTACACAGGAAGCAAGACGAGAATCGAAGAGGTTCGATGGCGAAACCTCAAAAACAAAGAGGTGCGAGGGCGGAACCATCGTGTCCAAAAAAAACTCGAAGGGAGAGACCTTCGTAAGTTCTAGAGCCGAGATGAAACGAAGCAAAATGAAGGTCAGCAACAAAAATCCGTGAATTAAATAACAATGGTTGTGCCCAAACCCTAACCGATCCTCACCATCCAGATTGTGAGATCTGGAGGGGACGTACTCATACAATAAAACAATGATAAGTTTTGACTTCAATCTGAAGAGACGCCCATCCCAACGATCATTAAAATTTAATGGGCGACGACGCCAAAGTACCAGAATGCCATCGAAAACCACATATTAATTAAAATAAGGAGAAATGAATGGGGGTGTAAATCCCGAAAAAGCATAAGACGGATCAAAAATTTAATGAGACTCTGGCGTGGTACTACGGAAATTCAATAGACATTACGCATAGAAATCCCAACGCAAATACGTACATGCAAGAAATCTTGGTGTGAGGGTAGACGTATTAAGCGTGCAACCCTAAGGCCATATGCAAGTTGAATTTGTATACAATCAATAGGTTATAGGTATACACCCATATAGGTAACGACGTGGTACAAGAGTGCGACTATTAAAATAGGGAGTGAGTCACATTTGAAGAACGTACAATATGATAATAAAATCACACATACGTGATATGGTTAATGAATTCGATATGTATATCGAATAATAGAAAAATTAAACCAATTAGGTAAAGACTCCTCAAATGTTTAATAGGTGTACTAAGCTCATGTACAAAAAGAATGAGCAAGGTATTAGAAAATCAAAGTGCAAATAGAAAACCATTTAATCAAATACCTTGAGATAGGCCTTGTTAGATTAATAAAGGTGTTAATAGGTGATAAAGGTATAGTCAAGAGGGTATTGTTAATGGAAATTCCAGATAGGAAAAAAATAAAATAATATCTGTTGGAGATGTAGATGTATACCTACTGAATATTTAATTAGTCAGGAAGATAGTATTGACTGAAAAAAGAAAAAAAAATTGATGTGTGAATGTGGAGGTGCTACACTTGGGTTGGTTAGATGTAATACAATGATGTTGTTGTGTTTTGTACATTTTGAAATCATAATATAAATACGTTTTTACCGACAATATATATATATATATATATATATATATATATATATATATATCATTTTAGTATTAATATTTATTCTAAATATAAAACAACATAATTGGAAACCAAATAAATTGTATATTAATGATTGATCTCAAATAATGATGTACACAATGTACATATAAATACATAATGAAATCGTTGATTCAGTTTCTGGGTTTTCTTGGACTCTAATAACTACTCACCAAAACATAAACCTAATCCCAAGGATTAGTTGTCTAAGATTCACCCATTAATCCGAAGAGATGTATCAAAGTCCAAAAATGAGAGCTCAAAAATACATCTTATCCAATAGTTGAATTCCTTTCAGAAATGGTTTTCAAGGATAACCACCAACATAAGATGATGGATTTTAAAATAATACCACAAACAATACCCACGTCTGAAACCTTCATAGAAGTTCTCACACGAATCAAAAATTCCAGCTCTGTAGACCATTAACGTAGTTCCTCGAACAATTCTAAATCTGGAAGTGCTCATCCACAAAAAACTCATTCAAAAAAACTGAAGTCTCTCTCGCTACAACTCTAGCTCTAACTAGTACAAGTTATGGAATAGGCTCACTTATGGATCTTTGACATATGCACGCTTGATAAATATTTGAACCTGTGGTAGACCATCAACAATTCCCCCCTTGTCACATACAGGGTAAGAAGGAGAAGTATTCTTTATCATTGCAAGGTTGGTTAACAATCTCGAACAAATCCTGCGATATGATCTATAAATAGTCTTGCTTGTTTTCGACCAATCCCAAGAAGAATCCATCCATAATTTAGTCTCTTTTGCAATAGTATTCTTTCTGGAACATATGTTTAAATGGTGATTTCACTTTCCACAATGCTCACATGGGTGAAGATCAAAAAATTGATCTTTCACATGTCCAACTCTATTACACTATTGACATTAATCAATCTCTTCTGGAACAACATCATCCAGAAATCCAACACTACAAAATTGTATAGGTTTATAAAAATCAAGGATATAAAAAGATACATCCAGGACATCCTTGTTATCCCAAACTAGTTCTATGTTTTCTATATGTGATTTATTCCCACTGTCTTGTAAAGGTTTTGGGAATGATATACTCCACATATGTATGAAAATGACTCTCACAAACACTTGCCTAAACATGACTTTCCGCTACACTCAAATTTTCTCCTAATGTGGCTTAATTAATCTTTGACTATTGTTTCGAATTAGGATTGTCTCATTGTACTTGAGACTCAAGCTCAAGAAATTCAATTGTATCCAGTGCATCGGGTGTCAGGTTCAATAGAAACTCCACTCGTTTTACAATGTAAAATAAATAAATAAATTCATCAGATAAAAAATAGTAACATGTTCAAATAAAAGTGGAATTGCTGTAAACTAAATATCCTCTTCTTGCTACCCAATTAGTGTAGTGAATATCACAACTTCCAAAATTAACTTCCATTTTGTTTTGTAAAAATAAAATTATCAAGTGAAAATATTTGAACTTGTGCCCTTATGATATTTAATGATCTCTTCTAGCCGCAATGACCATTTTCCTTTCTTGATTTTGTATTCATAATTTCTTCAATTTAACCCAATTAAAATCAATGCTTAACAAAAATCAAAACTTGATGTTAACTTGTTGTGCCACACAACATTGACTTTAAGAGGTAAAAATTAATTTTGAAATTCCAAGCTTCTTTTTTTCGATGGGTGGTTATTCAAATTCATGTGGGACCATAACCTCGTATTGAACTTATATTCTTACGGGTTTCATATTTTCAACAAAGAATTTTCATTTCTTGTCATAACTACTCACAAGTGTGTATATGTCAACTCATAACCAGCAGTATGCAATATCTTTAATCATAAATTTACAGGGGTAAATAATTGAAACATCATGCAGTAATATGTCAAGTATATTACACAAAGTATGGCTCCAACACTAGTATCCCATCCACTGATTATGAATGCATAAGGGAAACACAAAACACTAGTCCCAAAAATTGATACAATAATATTTCCAAAGGCTTGTTTTATCCCTTCATAGTAGTTTTGATCTTATCGAAGTCCAAATTAGTGCAACAAATAAAATGATATAAATTAATTTTCAATGGAGGACATATAAAGTCAACTTTTTCTTAGTTACACAGTAAACAATGTTGTAGGGATCAATGCAGAAACCACAATTGAGAAAAAATTGAGAAGACTCAAATATTAATATATCATTGTTTATGTAGATGGAGACAACCCCAATTTAAAAAAAAATAAATCAAACGCGTTCCAAACTCCTCGTTTGCATAAATGATTGTCACTTCAAATTTTCTAGATCGGGTCCAATTCAAGCCTCAATGCGTATTTTTAAATGACTATCTAAGATATGACCAATGGAAACATGCATAAAAAAAATCAAAATATTTTAGTTATGCCATAACATACGGGAACAGAGATGATAGGAAATGCACTTCAACAGTTGCAGAAAGCAGGAAGAGAAAGCATTGAAACACTCCACTTACCTCAACATGCATCCTCCTCTCAATTCATTTGTGTTTCACTGGAGGTTCAGAACTGCAACAGTTAGCACTACAGTGTTGGTTGGCTTCTTTGTGTCTTCCACGATAGTGAATCTTTCATAGAAAGCATGTTTTTCCATAACACGACTTCTTCACTCTCTCCAGGGTTCGTCTTCCTATGACTTCAACACTGAGCACAACTTCAAACAATGTTGGTGCCTTTCACACTCATTGGTCACTGCAACAAATTATTTGGGAAAGGAACACAACCAGAAACTAGAGTGTTATAGGTCAATTTGGGCATCATCACCAGGACCAATGAAATAGGGTTTATCATCCCCTTATATTTCAGTTGCTATATGCCCTAAGTGAAGAACATTTCAGTCATGGCTTCTATTATGAGATTTCCAAGGTTTGAAGTATATGTTATATGACCCACTGAATCACCAACACTCATCTGAAAGGGACTAACTATGTTGCATGTGCCAACTCCTCCATGTAAGGGTGCATTGCAATGCACTTTCCGACACTTAAGGGTGCGTTGGTCACCTGGGAGCAGAATTCTCATTTTTCCAGGAATCTCCACATGGCCAGTGCCTTCTACAAGATTCTGTAGGTGTCATACCTTGACTCCAACTGTCCAACTAACACCTCTGAAATTGGAAACATGTCTTTCCTATTATTAGAAAGTCATTCATAGAGAAACTACCATCCGTTTCACTATAAATTGAGCACTCATCCTAGTGCTAGTAAGGAAGGATTTTGGTAAAGTTATGTTGTTGGATTCTCATTTTATAAGAGAGTGAAAGTACTAATGTGCTACTAAGATGATGCTGAATCTGATGAGTTTGGAATGAAGTTGGATCAGTTTGACAACAAATCGATCCATATTGGTTATAGGGTGAAAATGTGAATTTGTGTTACACTTTTGTGAGAATTGGGGGCAATTTGTTTTTTTCCTCAATAGTTTGTCTAAACTTTCTCAAAAGTTCAGTTGAACTCGTTCTGTCGTTTATATTGATGACATACTGATAGCGTTGGCAAAAAAAATTTTGGCCGGAGATCAGAAAAAAGACAACAAAATTTTGGCCAAACTCATTCTTATAAATATAACGCCTGTGAACTATTTCCAGTTTGACATTTTTTTCACACGTTACTGTGTTCATTTTCTGTGGCACTGCTACTACTCTGTTGCACTGTTGAATTTTTGCTACTTCGTTCCTGCTCTGAGGTGCGCCACTGTTGAATTTTTTCTGCTCTGTTCCTGCTCTGAGGTGCATCGCTGTTGAGTTGTTGTTGCTATGTTCCTGCTCTAAGTTGTGTCGCTATTGAATTATTGCTGCTATGTTCCTGCTCTAAGGTGCATCGATGTTGAATTGTTGCTTCTCTTTTCCTGCTCTGAGGTGCGCCAGGACAACATTAAGCGAATTTCTAGGTAATTAATCATCCATTTTCTAAAGCATAGCTTTTCCTCTGCAGTGTTTTTAAAGCATATGTTTATTCAAAGAGAATGGCAATGTGTATGTTGAATATCTAGCCTAGTTATGTAATTGTTTTGATATATTGCTTTTTTTATATATTGAAATAGTACACCTATTAAAATAATGGTCACAGGTTTCATAACAGTACAAGTGATATAAGGAATAGATGTGTATTGAGGTCTATGTTCCCTATACTACGGATTACTAGTTACTCTTGGTTACTGGTTACTAGTTACGGATTACTAGTTACTCTATCAAATAATGAATGGCAGTAAACACCAATTAAAAGGTAGTCACTCCCATGGGCTTAGTGATATGAATGTGTAATTAAATAGTCTTCAATAGTCTTGGCATGCAGTAAGAATATATAGTTTTGTGTCTGGTCGAGCAAGAAGCACCCGGGTATAGAGTGCTCTTCTTTGTATAGGTTTTAAATAATTTTAGATTCTGTGTATCTTGAATATCTAGCCTATTTATGTAATTGGTATGATATATGTTTTTTATAGTGAAACACTACACCATTATATATTACCAACTGAACTATTGTAGTTTTTCATTGATATTTTCAATCAAAAAAATCAAAACACTTTAGTCAAGAAGAGAAAAACAAGTTTGGATCTGAGTTGGACCTGTAGCTAGCTTTATGAAATTTTGGACCTGTAGCTAGTTCTATGAAATTTTGGACCTGTAGCTAGTTCTATGAAATTTTGGAAATTTTAGGCTTGCAACCAGTAACAGAACTTAGATATGCACTAGACCTCAGTTTTGTGGCTTTTTTTGTGGAATCTTGTTTCTGTAACTAGGATCATATTTATTTTCCGGACCTGTTGAGGATGAATAGTTCTGTGGAATTTTGGGTCTGCAACTAGTACTATACCTCGGACCTATAGCTAGTTCTATGAAATTTCGGGCCTGCAACAAGTAATATAAATTAGATATGCAGCAGACCTTAGTTTTGTGGCTTGTTTTGTGGAATCTTGTTTCTGTAACCAGGATCATATTTTAGACCATGAGGCAGATTTTTTAGTACACTCAACTCTCCTTAATCTTTCTCTTCAACCCACTTTCTAGGCATACCTTGAGCATACATTAAGGCTCTCAAAAATATTATTTGGATGCAATTATTGGAGTTTACAAGTAAACTTTGATCAATCCCTAAAGTGTATTGAAGAGTCCTTTTTGAAAGCAGGCTTGGAACAATCTCATTCATTATTTTTCGGACCTGTTCAGGATGAATAGTTCTGTTGAATTTTGGGTTTGCAACTAGTACTATACCTTGGACTTGTAGCCAGTTCTATGAAATTTCGAGCTTGCAACCAGTGACAGAACTTAGATATGCAGCAGACCTCAGTTTTTTGGCTTGTTCTGTGGAATCTTGTTTCTGTAACTAGGATCATATTTCAGACCATGAGGCATATTTTTTAGTACACTCAACTCTCCTTAATCTTTCTCTTCAACCCAATTTCTAGGCATACCTTGAGCATACATTAAGGCTCTCAAAAATATTATTTAGATGCAATTATTGGAGTTTACAAGTAAACTAAATGATTAATCCCTAAAGTGTATTGAAATTCCTTTTTTAAAGTAGGCTTGGAACAATCCTCTGAATATTTTTGAAAGTAACTGTGGCAAACAACCTTGACATGTGAAATTGATAGGCACTAAGAACAATATCATTTGGAGTAGTTGAATTACTATTGAATGGAATATTGTTGAGCCCTAGTAAAATCATCATTGGAGAAGAAAAGTAGCATTCCTTGTGTACACAATCATGATTAAAGATCTAGAACACATAGTTGAATACCTAATGGAACAACCTATTGAAGAAAGTTGTGGCTTGTCGTGAAACATCACCAAAGTATTATTGAAAGATCTTTGAAGTTTTCACCCTTGAATAGATGCCCCCCTCATCTTCATTCTCTTTTATAATTCCCTAAACTATACTATTGAATTGTGTAGCATATTAAGGAATTTTTTTAAAATCAAATATTTTAGTTTGACATTTGTTATATACCTAGGTTTGCACTTCCCTAAATTTATGAATGAAAATATAATTCTGTGTATTCATTTTTTTAGGTTTGCACTTCCTTGAATTCCTGAATGCAAATATAATTTTGTGTACATTCATTTTTTTTAATTGTTTCTCTGCTTTTTGTCCCTTTTCCCCCATAAGTTCTCAATGTTCCTGTACATCTATTTTTTTATTTCTGCAAACATAAGACATAATTTTGTTTATCCATTTTTTTATTGTTTATTTTTTATGTGCAAGGAAAGTTCATCAATTTGATAGATGTGTTATTGGAATATTTAGTTGATTTCGGTGTTATTAATATAACTTCTCTATTTACTTCACTTTATTTTCATATTGCATATCATTGTTCTTAACCTCTTATTTTTCTTCTTTTAAAACAACAAAACACAACCCGTATATTTCAATAAAATAAATGGAATGGAATCTATATCTGATTAACCTTATTTTCCATGTTTTTTCCCAAAAAGAAATTGTTAATTTCCATTTTTTCTAAAAATTATTAGCCTAAATAGTATAAATTATTTTTACCTTCAAATTTTCCAAATTTTAAAATATAGACTATATAAAATTATTAGTTTCTAAACTTTAAAAAAAAATTCCAACCTTAAAATTTTCCTTGCTCACATAGAATTTTGAATTTCCATAGGATTTTAGTCTGCTGGTTGAGTGTTAACTTCTACAAGTTCTAAAGGCAGAGTCTATAAAGGGCCAAGTAGCCTCTAGATCTCATCTTTTCTCAAAGGTGACATATCCAGTAAATGCCCCTATAGCCAAATTTTGTAACATATCTAAATAGAAGTTCTTCATTTTAATAGATCCATAAAACACAACCACTTTAAGGCAAACTATGTACATGTTTCATTACTCCCATCAATTCTTAGGCATCGTTTTTAAAGCATGTACATGTCATGTTGGCTTTCTCCCATTAACTTTAAAGCATGTTTTTTGTAAGTGCATAATTTTTTTTTTCAAACCATGTAAATGTCATTTCTCTCAAGCTTTAAGCCCTAAAAAGTTAAGATAAAGTGGTTGAACTCATGTATAATTTTGATTTTCCATAGGATTTTAGTCTGTTTGTTGAGTGTTAACTTATACAAATTCTAAAGGAAAAGTCTGTAAAGGGCCAATAGCCTTTGGATATCATCTTTTATCAAAGGTGACATATCTAGTAAATGCCCCTACAGTCAATCTCTATAATAGATCTAAATAGAAGTTCTTCATTTTAATATCCATTAACCTCAACCACTTTAAGGAAAACTGTATACACATGTGCAATTTCTCGCATAAATTCTTAGGAAAAGTTTTTAAAGCATACATGTCATGTTGGCTTTCTCCATAAAATAATTTTTCAAACCATGTAAATGTCATTTCTCTCAAGCTTTAAGGCCTAAAAATAGAACCTAAAGTGGCTGAACTCTCATAGGATTTTGAAATTCCATAGGATTTTAGTCTGTCGGTTGAGTGTTAACTTCTAGAAGTTCTAAAGGCAGAGTCTGTAAAGGGCTAGGCAGCCTCTGGATCTCATAGGTTCTCAAAGGTGACATATCCAGTAAATGCCCCTATAGTCAATCTCTGGAATAGATCTAAATAGAATTTTTTCATTTTCATATCCATGGTCTCAAACAATGAGGGAGAGAAAAAACCTTTTATGTTCAATGTAAAACACATGCATTAACATATAATTGTGATATTTTTCCTTCTTTCCAACATAGTCTACCCTTCTAGAAAAATGCCTCCTAATGAAGCAGATATATCCATAGTGATCCATTGATATTTGTTCACCAACAACTATTACATTTTGGACTTATATATCTCAAAACTATTCTCATTGAATTTATTCATCTGTATCTTTAAACTACTTGAAACTATTTTATTACACCATAGGAATCATTTCGAGAAAAACACATTAGCCATAAAAGTTTCTCATTGAAACCAAAAGTGACTTGATACGAAACATAGGTTTTAACCTTATATAGTTAATTGTTTCAAATAGATTTTTAATAAAATGAAAAATATTCAATGTAAAACACATGCACATTAACATATAATTGTGATATTTCCCATTCTTTCCAACTTAGTGGACATCCTTATAGAAAAATCCCTTTCAATGAAGCAGATATATCCATAGTAATCCATTGATATTTGTTCACAAACAAATATTCCATTTTGGACTTTTATATCTCAAAACTATGCTAATTGAATTTATGCATCTATATTTTTTAACTACTTGAAACTATTTTATTACACCATATGAATCATTTTGATATATCTCCCATTTTAATGGGGTGTATCACATTTCGAGAAAAACACAAATTAGCATAAAATTTTCCCATTGAAACCAAAAGTGATTTGATACAAAACATAGTTTTTAACCTTATATAGTTATATTATCCTAGGTCAACCATAATTTCTTTAATTTTGCTGGCATTTGTGTCGAGGGCGTGATTTATAGCAATCAGTATAGCTGAAATGATTGATTTTTTCTTGGTTGGGTAAATTTCGATAGAACACATACATAAATATTCCTAAATAATTTATTAGGGTATTGTACATTGATGAATTCCTGAAATTTATTAGGGTTAGGTTTGTCATTCCACTAAAAATTGTCAACCTATAGGCAGTAATAAACTCCCAAACCTTTTTCTTTATTTTGAAGGGTGGTTAGTCCATATTGCCAAATACTGGTCATTAGTGCCATAGTTCCATATTCTTAGGTGGCGGCTTGTCAATTCTATGTTATCAATATGGTTTTTGGTCAGTTCCATCTTCTCAAGGTGAGCGTTAGTCTACTTAATTGATTCATAATGAGGTGAATATGATAAATATTCTAAGATAGGTAAAGTAACTTAGAGAAAGAAAATTTATAATAATTCTATATGATAGGCATGAAATTAAAAAATTGATTTTCTTTTGAATAACTCTATTATTATTTGAAAATTCTAAGTAAAGTTAAATAACTATATAATTAAGTTAATTTTTTATTATATTTTCAAAATACTCTAAAATCTAGATGAATGTTTTTAGGAATAATAACATCATTAGGATTTACTATTTGGTCGAAATTTCCACCCATCTAATGTGGTCCACTTTATAAATCACATTAGATGGTTAGAAATGTAGGTATTTGGTCTAAGTTTCGAACCATCTATGTGGTTCACCTTATGAACTACATTAGATAGTTCGAAATATTTACCGAATCCTAATGATATGATTAATACTAAAAACATTCATCTACATTATGAATCACAAAAATGTTAGATCAAACATTCCAAACTCTATTATCAATACAAAAATGCCAGCCTGAATCTAACCTGCTCAGAACCCCTAGATCTAACTACTTTGAACCCATAAGAGCTCCTTTCACTACGTTTGGGGTGGTAGTGGGATATAATAATCTCATGTGTGAGAAAATCCAGAAAAGTATGAACTTCGTCGTACTTTTCATTCAGGGGCAGAAACCATGAAATTCCTAAACTAATCCATCGTGCCAAGGGACACAATTTTAAAAATTTCCCAGCCACGGAAGCCGCGAGCCATAAAAAATTTAGGAAAAGATGACGCAGAACTAAGGGAACCAAATGATGTAGAATACACAACGTGCAAGCCTTCCTCTCGTATTATGGCACTGTAATTTATCTGAATGAAAAACTAAGCTAGGTGTGTAGTATTTCGGCAAAAAAAACCAATCACGGGTGACATTGAAAAACTTTGTCGTCGTTTAGCGCAGGGTCCCTAACACTGTTCCAAAAGCACACAAGTTTCTAAGTGGACTTGAAATTACGTTGATCCACAATAAACCCGCGTTTGGTATGCATTTCTAGATGATGCAATGAGACAAGCTCACACCAGAATTCATATTCAATGTTTGCCACTAATTTGTTTTTCTTACTAACTCTTAGAGAGGGTTTTCAAGAGTAGGAAGACTTCGTTGAAGTAACTTTTTTTTCCTAAACTACCGTGTACTTTACATCATTGACCAATAGAACATGCCTTCAGAGTCCATTTGTTTGTTGGCCTACTAAGTAACTAACAATTTAGGCTTTAATAATCCATTCAGATTTCTATGACGTCCATCAAGATGCGACGTATTCAAATTTCTCATTCATAGGATTTATGTTGATCTCGTCATCAACTTCGACGATGTTTTTTAGAATTACAGTTGAGGGTTTCCATCTCGGGGCCCAGCGAGGTGAATTCATTAGCGCTTCTTCCGGCCAATATAGCGCTTATTATTCAATTGCATTGTGCGTTGTGATGTATATTCTATGGAGTAAGTAACATAGATTTTTTTTTGTCCCATTGTTAAATGTCGCATAATTTCATATACATATATGAGCATGTCTACTCATATTAATATTAATATGGTTTATATAACTTAAGAAAGTAAGAGATTATTTTTATGATAAACTAAAAAGGGAGAGAAGTATTTCTAGATTTGTTCACTTAGCAAGTGAAGAAAGTTGGAAATGTGGCAAAATTTTTGGAAATGAGAAAAAGGAAAGTGTTTTTCATCTACATCCTTCTTAGTATGGGGAAAGTGATAAATTGTTGTCCCACGGTGTTGTGGGAATTGACTAACACCTTGTTTCACTTTGAACCTCATGAGAATTAGTTCTTATCTTGGCAATGTTCATTTTCTTCTTAGCAGATAATATAGTTTTCTTTAGCAAGATTGGGGTTGATCACCTCCTTATAATACATTAGCTTCATTTTCCCCTCTAATATCCCACAAAATATCCTTAAATTTGGAATTAATTTAAGGAAGTAATAGTATATTTAATATTATCGTTATTTTCTAAGATGATCTCCTTCTTTAGCCCCCAATGATCGAGTTAAGACTTGACATCCTTATGCAACCTCACTTCCTTATTTTCTAAGATGATCTCCTTCTTTAGCCCCCAATGATCAATTCAAGACTTGACATCCTCATACAGCCTCACTTGAGCCGAAGGTGGGGATTTTGCTAGAGTTAGAAGCAATTTTGTGGAACTTCCTAGCTTCCATGTTGTAAAGCTTCTTCTTATACATAAATACATAAACATATCCTTGGTTTCAATAGGAGAAAGACTAGTTTCAATCAAGAGGATAGGGTAGGGAGCATTTCCTTTAATATTGAGGTTGTAGGTTATACATTGTTTTTGAATCAAGTGCATCTTCCTCCAAGAATATCTAGATAAACTGCAACCCCAAACCTTATATCCATACCTAGATATTTGTCAACTTACAATTGTTTTCAACGTCATAATTAACATTACAATTAAATATAACTTAGTTTATTACATATCTTTTAGTATTTAATTTTATTCTCACTACTTTTTTTTTCTAAGTTGGGTAGGACCACATCTTCGTCATCATGGCCAAAGAAATCATCTTGATTGGGGCAGTAAATTGAACCGGTGAATTCACATCAAGAAGTGCCTTAATAAGGCACCCGATCAGCATCTATTCAAGACCTCATGGACTATTCTCACTACTTGTTAATCTTTTTTTTCATTCTAGATATATGTTTTGAAAAACATGTTTTATTAAATACCTTTCTTTTAATGAATTTGATTAAATAAATAATTTTAAATTATTTTCTAGATAATTATGAAAAATGCATGTTAACTTTAAACTAATGATAAATTGAAAAGATTAAAATTATTTGATTATTTAATTAAAAAAATTAACACAATAAATCAATAATTCAAAAATTCTTACATCAATTCGTAATTTAATTAAAATAAATTTGTATATTTTAGTTTAGGGTATTTAAATCATGATTACTTTAATTTTTTATTTTAATATTCTACTCATACTAAAAGAGTTGTCCGAGCGACCCATGGTTACCTTTCCATGATAAATTTTATTAAAGAATTATATTGAAATATCCCCTTTCCATGTTGTTACATATTATCTAAAATTAAATTGAAATATAATTGATATTGAAAACTTAAATTTGATAGAAATTATATTATATTATATCGTAGATTTAGCTTTTTCTTAGACACAATTTTGACAATATCTAGTTTGTGAATTAATTGTAACCATTGCCTTAATTATTGGCTAATTGTTAGGCTGTTGTTAAGAGTTGTTAAACATTATTGTTATTTGTTAAAAACAGAATATTTTGAACAGGAATTAATTTTGGGTGTTTGAATAAAAGATTACTTGTGAAATTAGTTTCATAAGTAAAGACTGATGGTAAAAGTAAATTCAAGATCTGGAGTTAGTTGAACAGAAGATCAGTTCAATAGTTACCCAAAGAAAACTCTGCAATAAATAGGATATTTCAGGGAGTTTTGGGGGTTCTGTTGGAAAAACTGAGAAAACACTAGTTATCATGAGTAGTGATCCCTGAAGGAAATAACTCACAGAGGAGACTATTTCCACTGGAATTGGAGAATTGGACCGGACTGTCCCGAGATTCTCTTCCATTTTTATGTATTCAACGAAGACTTAGACTTGGAGCACGGGGGAGAGTTAGAGGACGTAATCGCCTCACTCGCGGAAGGGAGGCAATCATTTATCAGTCAGAATTGTGTACAAATGAGTGGAATTTTGTTTTATTCTTTTCTATTAGTAGTATATACTATTTTCTTTTTAATTTTATAATTGAGCAAACTGAGAAACACAGTATGGTTGAATGGTTGCTATGTGTTAAAAATTACACTAGGAAAAACTATACATGCAAGAAAGAAAGCCTGAGAAAGGATTTTTTTTGAGCAGGTATAATAATACATTTGAATTTCTATATGTGCGATTATTAGTTAAAAAAAATAGGTTATTGAATGGATTAAACTACACTCTAGCAAGATTTTAAGGAAGCACTGTTAACGAAGATTCTGTGACCAGATTCTAGGTTGGTTGTACTTCAAACCTATGATATTACACGGACAATTAGTGGTCCGGACACATTCAAGAGTTGTTAAAACCTAGTACATCCTGAGATATAAGAAAAGAAGCTGACATGCTAGTTAAGTTTATTAAATATAATAGATAATTCACTGTGGAAACAGTTTAGAAAGTAACCATCAGGATATTGTAAACCCTTTCACAGATAAAATAAATAAGATAACCCTTCTTGTTATAAATCAAAGGATACAAGGTAAACATCCTGTGAGCAATATATGGAGGAAACCATAATCCATATGCACTATCGATGACAAACATAAGTGTATACAAGTAAGAGAAATAACGTAAGCAACGAATGAAAAAATTCTAGACATAGAGAAATTTTAACAGGAAACTCAAAACGTTATTATATTCTGTGAAGAAAGAAATTGAAAAGGTAGCCTCACAGAAAAATTCCCAGAGGAATTATGCATTTCAGAGAATCATTATCGAACTTGTATATATATTAAATCAGATATGAACCCAGGAAAATACCGATATTCTTACTCAATAATATATATATATATATATATATATATATATATATATCTAAGTTAATGGCGTGGGTGCAAAACCCCGTCCATACTGTTAACTATAAATATATTTTATTGAGAGGAAAAGTACATAGGTACCATCTTCCAAGAATGTATAGGCTAACAGTCTTATACAATAAGAGGCCTGTGGTCCTACTAAAAGAAGAAAACCCTTAAACTCTAAGAGTCAGAGACTCTAAATTTCAAGGACGGAAAACTATTGCAGAGGAGAGTAACTGGTGACTAGAACTAAAAGAATCAAGGGCTGCAACTAGAAACTTCAGGAACAATAGTAACATGACTGCTAAACCAAAACCCCAGTCGTATTTCAGGCCAAGGGTTTGAACCCAAAATTGTTTAAGGGTACCTGTTAGTGCGAGCATGCAACGGAGTTAGAAAACCCTAAACCTAGAACTATTGCCTTTCATTTCAAGTTATAGCTCTGTAGAATGTGGAAGAAAATGAGCCTATACCTGCCAAACAAGACCAAAGGAGAGATTAGTATGGAGGGAATGGAGTGAAACCCTGACTCCTTGCAAAAGTATATACTTTAACTAATAAAGAGGCAAACGTATAATAATTAACTGAAGATCTCATGCAGGATGAGGACGGCCCAACCGAGAAGGAGACACCTTCGATTTCATTTAATAATACACATATTTGCAAACGAGAATAAGCAAAGTGATTACACAATTAAACAGGAAACGGTATCATGTGGCAGAATGAGAAATATGACTATATAAACGTATCAAACCCTAGATACAGAGCCTGTAAATGTAAAAACCACTCGAGCCAAGCGGTGTTTGAAGGTATTACTAGTCACCGGGATCATGAAGCCTTCTCCGAGGTGTCGCGCTGCTACAGAAGCAGGTTACCATAGAACTAAGGACCGAATAGAGAAACCCTAAAACCAGCAGAGCAGTCTTCCAGAGCCTTCGGGCTAAAAGAATGCAAATGAAAAATTGTTACGGAGCTAAAGTCATTAGCCAACCCTAATGAGTTTACATCGTCAGATTCATCTCGAGATCAACGGTGGATAGATCGTCGAGTGTTAACCAGTACGAGCCAAGTGCGTTCCAGTTGCAGAAGGGTCGGAATAGATATATTACGCCCAGGATTTTATGCGTATTGAATGGTATTATGTTGTCGAGTGAATATATACGGCATGGTATGATGTTGTCGAAATAGATAATATGTGATACATGAATGATGGTTGTGACATATTGCTTCGGCTATAATTTCCACATCAAATATATGTATATATATAAGTTAAAACACAAAAGACCAATGCGTGCACAACGTTATCATAGTTCCATAGCATAGTAGTAAATTTTATTAACATTTTATAATTTCCATAGTATAGAAGCAATGTATATGAACAATGTTAAAAGGAATCATGTATATGATCTGAATTTTGGAAAAATTAATGATTGGTAGACTATGGTATGACATTGCCCGGTATATCATTAGATGTATGGGTAGACAGTAAAGTAATAATAATTTTTTTTTTAATTTTTACTTCTGTCATTAGTAAAATATGGATGAATGTTACAAGTGGTATCAAAGCAGCGTTACAACGCTAGGACCCTATGGGTCAACTAACGTCAAATTGTGTGTTACTAATGCACTCAGATGGAAAGGTTAACAGGACAAAAGAGAAGGACACCCTTACAGCAGCCACCTCGAAATGCTAAGGAGACCCAACCCCAACAGGAAAGGAATCCTGAAATGTGGGTTCAGTTGGGGGTGGAACAACATCAACAGGCTAGCAGGCTATTAGAAGAACAACAGCATCAAACCAGCATTTTTTTAACAATGGTGCAAAAGCTGCAAGAAGAAATGGAAAGAGTACGAAATGATAATGCAAGGTTGATGCAGAAGCAGGAGAGAATTTTGAAGATTCTCTCAGATAAACAAAACCAAAGAATCGAGAAGCCTAGTACTGATAGAGAATTTCAGGAAGGAAATGAACAACAAATGGGAGATCATGATACAGGCCGAAAAGAAAGAAGTCTGTCTCAGCAAAGTAATCAAAATAAAAATTTTAATCAAGCCGAATCTAATAATGAAACATAACAGAAGGAAAGTAAAAAGCAGAAGATAGAGCTGCAAGGGGAATTTAGAAAGATAAAGCCACCCACTTTTGATGGAGTGGAAGAAGAGGTAGCTGAGGCGTGGCTGATTAATATGAACAAGTATTTTCAAGTATATGATTATAATAGTAATCTTAAGGCTCGGTTAGCTATTTACCAGTTAAGAGATAAAGCCACCTTGTGGTGGGAAGAAGTGAAGAACGTTCGCAGAATAGAATATCAAGATGTAATGTGGGATATGTTTCAATAGTATTTTAAAGATAAGTACCTGACATAGTGATTTTATGATGAAAAAGCTTGAGAATTCCATGATTTGAAACCCGAACAACTGAATATGGATGAGTTTATCACTAAGTTTACTTCATTACTGCATTACATACCTTACTTAAGGCATGAGAAAGCTAAAGTAAAAAAGTTTCTAAGCAATTTACCCACTCACATGAAGGAACACATAGAATTTGTAACTCCCAAAACAATGGATGAGGCCATTAGAAAGGCTAGAATGTGATATCAGCAAGCTAAATCCAAGACAGATCAAGGAAAAGGATGGCACCCAAGGAAAGAAAAGAAGAGTAGTGCTGGTTTAAAAAGAGGAAAAAACAGTAATTTTAAAAGCACAGCAAAGAGCTTAGTTAGTAGGCAGTTTGGTAAGAACCATGAGAGAGTAAGGTGGCCTGTAGAATATAAAACCATTGAAGCTTCTAGTAAACTGGAGCAACCTCAAAACTAGAAGCCACCTTTACAGTGTTGCGGTTGTGGAGAGGCACACTATTATCGAAACTGCCCACGGCGGGGTAGAAATGAAGCGGTAACCAATCTGCAGAAAACCTCAATAGTGGGAGATGTTGCTCGAACCATACCCATAATTAATGCAGCATTGGAGGATTGACAAGCTGATTACCAACCTACCATGATTGAACTAGAAGGTAAACTGTTATCTCAAACTGTTTCTGTTTTGGTAGATCCAGGAGTAAGTTTAAGCTGTATAAGTCCTAAATTAGTAGAAATCAGTAAATTACAAAGTCAAAAATTTAGGAAATCATGGTTAGTCCAGTTGGCTACTGGAGCCAAGAGAGAAGTTAGCGCTAAAATACCAAATTGTGCACTACAAATCGATGGACAACAACTAACTGTGGATTTGAATATTTTTCCCTTGGGATCTTATGATGTGTTGCTTGGTATGGATTGGTTAGAAAAGCATTGGACTCTAGTAGATTGCAAAGAGAATATTATCTACTACAAAAATCAGGATGGCACCCGTCAGGAAATTCAAGGAATAAAGAAACCGGTATAGTTGCGCCCAATTACAGCTTCCCAAATGGGTAAATGCATGAGGAAGGGATGTGAACTATATGCTATACAAGTGGGTTTTTATGATTCTAAAGAAAAAGCTCCTATGCTGGAAAATACACCTATAGTGCAGGACTTCAAGGATGTATTTCCAGAAGAAATACCAGGATTGCCACCTAGAAGGGATATAGACTTTACAATTGAATTGTTGCGAGGAGCGTCACCGATTTCAAGAGCACCCTATCAAATGAGTGTGCCAGAATTAACCGACTTAAAAATGCAGCTTCAAGAATTATTGGACAAGGGATATATACGACCAAGCATATCTCCTTGGGGAGCACCTGAGTTATTTGTTAAAAAGAAGGACAGAACCATGCGAATGTGCCTGGATTACCGTCAGTTAAACAAATTGACCGTCATGAATAGATATCCCTTACCACGAATTGATGATATGTTTGACCAGGTAAGAGGAGCTACTATATTCTCAAAAATTGATTTGAGATTAGGTTATCACCAAATCTGGATCAAAGATGAAGATATACATAAAACTCTCTTTTGCACAAGGTATGGTCACTATGAATTCGTGGTGTTACCCTTCGGGTTGAATAACGCACCAGCCACTTTTATGAGACTAATGCATAGTATCTTTCCCCCTTATTTGGATTACTTTGTGCTAATTTCATTGATTTCCTCAAGGAAGAAATACAATATCTTGGACATGTGATATCTGCAAAAGGTATAGCAGTGGACCCAGAGAAAATCAGAACTATCATGGAATGGAAGGTGCCACAAAATGTGGCAGATATACGATCATTTATGGGACTCGCTGGTTATTACCGGGGATTTATTAAAGGATTTTAAAATATTGCCTTTCCAATTACCTCTTTGCAAAGGATGGGAAAAGTTTTTAAATGGACAAAATAATGTTAGGATAGCTTTGAAAAGCTAAAGCAATTATTAACATTAGCACCGGTGTTAAGTGTAGCTGATCCAAATAAGGAATTCGAGGTTTGCACGGAAGCATGTAAGGAGGGTGTTGGGGAAATTTTATCACAAGGAAAAGTAATTGCATATGAATCTCCTAAGTTAAAATATCGCGAGCAATGATATTCAGCCTATGATTTAGAGCTGACTATAGTTGTGCACGCCCTCCGGGTGTGGAGACACTACTTACTTGGGAAAATATTTGTGTTGAAGACAGATCATAGCAGTTTAACCAGCTATTTCAAAAAAGATGATTTAAACTCCCGACAAGCAAGGTGGAATGCCTTCTTGAGTGAGTTTGACATTGACATGCAGCATCTAAAAGGAAAGGAAAATAGGGTTGTGGATGCATTGAGCAGAAAACTACATAACATCTATGAATTATATGTTAACCAAGTTGAATGCAGATTCCTAGATCAAATTAGAAAAGAAGCAGGAAAAGATCTTGAATATGAATTTTTGGGGAAGTAAGCACAAGAATCTAAAGAAAAAGGAAGGTTGGGAGATTATGAAATCAATCAGGATGGATTGCTGGTTTTCAAGAAAAGAATAGGCATCCAAAATATAATGGAGTTGAAGACTCTAATATTGGATGAATATCATAGAAGCAATTATGCAGGGCATCCTGGATACCAAAAGATGTTGACAACAATAAGAAAGGACTACTGTTGGCTGGGTATGAGAAAAGATATAGCAGCCTATCTAAACAAGTGTTTAGAGTTCCAGCAGGTGAAAGTAGAACACGGACATCCGGTTGGGTTAATGTAGCCTATACCAATTCTTTAATGGAAATGGGAAGTGATTTTGTTAGATTTCATCACTGGAGTACCAAGATCAAAACAAGGTTATGACTCAATAATGGTAGTAGTAGACCGATTGAGTAAATCGACACACTTCATACCAGTTCATTCCACATATAAGACAGTACAGATAGTAGATTTATTTATGCGGGATATTTTTAGACTGCATGGCATTCCTAAGACTGTTATTTTAGATAGGGATGTAAAATTTACATCAGCTTTTTGGAAAGCATTGTTTACGACTTTAGGGACTCAAATTAATTGCAGTACTGCATACCATCAACAAACGGATGGGCAAACAGAACGAGTAAATCAAGTGTTGGAGGACATGTTGAGAATGTACATTATGCAACATCCAACTAAGTGGGAAGAATATTTACACTTAGTGGAATTTGCATATAGTAACGGTTATCAAGAGTTGCTAAAAATGAGTCTATTTGAAGCCCTATACGGGCAACAGTGTAGAACTCCTATCAATTGGAGTAGCCCCGAAACCAAGCTAATGTTGGGACCAGACATGTTAGCTGAAATGGAAATGGAGGTGAAGAAAATCCAACAAAATTTAAAAGCAACACAAGATAGGCAAAAAGTGTACGCAGATAAAAAGAGATCATATCGTGAATATGAGGTTGGAGATCATGTGTATGTGAGAATTAAACCAAAGAAAAGTACGTTAAGATGGGCATCTTGTGCCAAGCTAGCTCCCAGGTTTTGTGGCCCTTTCCAAATATTGGAAAGAGTAGGGCCTGTGGCGTATCGATTAGCTCTTCCCAGTCATATCCGGGTGCATAATTTTTTTCATGTGTCATTATTAAAGCGACACGTTCATGATTTAAAACACATAATCCATTGGCAGAACATTCAGGTAGAGGTTGAGCATAAGATTGAAAAACAAGGAAATGTTAAGACTTATGTAAACTAATACAAGTCCATTTGTGTGCAGGTAGAACCAGATGGAGAATTTCTGGTCGAACCTCATAGTATAATAGACGGGAGGGAAATCATGCTCCGTAAACGAGCCATCGCCCAGGTTAAAGTGCAATGGAAGCACTTTGGCCTGGAAGAGGCCACCTGGGAGGACGAAAGTTTTGTGCGTGAAGCCTATCCTGAATTTTTTGTTGATATGGATTAAGAACACCAGGGACATTGTTCTCTTTCAGAGGGGGGAATTTGTAACCACTGCCTTAATTATTGGCTAATTGTTAGGTTGTTGTTAAGAGTTGTTAAACATTATTGTTATTTGTTAAAAATAGAATATTTTGAACATGAATTAATTTTGGGTGTTTGAATAAAAGATTACTTGTGAAATTAGTTTCATAAGTAAAGAATGATGGTAAAAGTAAATTCAAGATCTGGATTTAGTTGAACATAAAATCAGTTCAACAGTTACGCGAAGAAAACTCTGGAATAAATAGGAGATTTTAGGGATTTTTTTGGGTTCTGTTGGAAAAACTGAGAAAACACTAGTTATCCTGAGGAGTGATCCCTGAAGGGAATAACTCACAAAGGAGACTGTTTCCACTGGAATTGGAGAATTGGACTAGATTTTCCCGAGATTCTCTTCCAGTTTTATGTATTCAACGAAGACTCGGACTTGGAGAACGGGGGAGAGTTAGAGGACTTAATCGCCTTACTCGCGGAAGGGAGGCAATCATTTATCAGTTAGAATTGTGTAAAGATCAATGGAATTCTATTTTATTCTTTTTTGTTAGTAGTATATACTGTTTTCTTTTTAATTTTATAATTGAACAAGCTGAGAAACATAGTATGGTAGAATGGTTGCTATGTGTTAAAAATTACACTAGGAAAAACTATACAGGCAAGAAATAAAGCCTGAGAAAGGAATTTTGATGAGAAGGTATAATAAAACATTTGAATTTCTATCTCTGCGATTATTAGTTAAAAAAAAAAAGGTTATTGAATGGAATAAATACACTCTAGAAAGATTTTAAGGAAGGACTGTTAACCAAGATTTTGTGACCAGATTCTGGGCTAGTTGTCCTTAAAACCTATGATATTACATGGACAATTAGTGGTCCTGACACATTCAAGAATTGTTAAAACCTAGTACATCCTGAGATATAAGAAAAGAAGCTGACATGCTAGTTAAATTTATGAAAAATAACAGATAATTCACTATGGAAACAATTTATAAAGTAACCATCAGGATATTCTAAACCCTTTCACAGATAAAAGAAATAAGATAACCCTTCTTGTTATAAATCAAAGGATAGAAGGTAAACATAATGTGAGAAATATATGGAGGAAGCCATAATCCATATGCACTATCGGTGACAAACATAAGTGTATACAAGTAAGAGAAATAATGTAAGCAAAGAATGCAAAAATTCTAGTCATAGAGAAAATTTAACAGGAAACTCAAAACGTTATTATCTTCTGTGAAGAAAGAAATTGAAAAGGTAGCCTCACGGAAAAATTCCCAGAGGAAAAATTATGCATTTCAGAGAATCATTATCGAACTTGTATATATATTAAATCAGATATGAACCCAAGAAAATACCAATATTCTTATTCAGCAATATATATATATATATATATAAAAGTTAATGGCGCGGGTGGAAAACCCCGGCCATACTGTTAACTGTAAATGTATTTTATTGAAAGGAAAATTACATAGGTACCATCTCCCGAGAATGTATAGGCTAACAGTATTATACAATAAGAGGCCTGTTATCCTATTAAAAGAAGAAAACCATTAAACTTTGAGAGTCAGATACTTTAAATTTCAAGAACGGGAAACTATTGCAGAGGAGAGTAACTGGCGACCAGAACTAAAATAATCAAGGGCCGCAACTAGAAACTTGAGGAACAATAATAACATGACTGCTAAACCAAAAACCTAGTCGTATTTTAGGCCAAGGGTTTGAACCCAGAATTGTTTAAGGGTACCTGTTAGTGCGAGCATGCAACGAAGTTAGAAAACCTTGTACCTGGAACTATTGCATTTCATTTCAAGTTAGAGCTCTGTAGAATGCGGAAGCAAATGATCCTATACCTACCAAACAGGAACAAAGGAGAGATTAGTTAGGAGGGAATGGAATGAAACCCTGACTCCTTGCAAAAGTATATACTTCAACTAATAAAGAGGCAAACGTATAAGAATTACTTGAAGATCTCATGCAGGATGAGGAGAGCCTGACCGATGAGGAGACACCTTCGATTTCATTTAAGCATACACAGATTTGCAAATGAGAATAAGCAAAGTGATTACACCAATAAGCAGGAAACAGTATCATGCGACAGAATGAGAAATATGACTATATAAAAGTATCAAACCCTAGATACAGAGTCTGTAAATGCAAAAACCACTTGAGCCAAGCGGTGTTTGAAGGTATTACCAGTCACCGGGATCGTGAAGCCTTCTCCGAGGCGTCGTGCTGCTACAGAAGCAGGTTACCATAGAACTAAGGATCGGATGGAGAAACCCTGAAACCAGCAGAGCAGTCTTCCAGAGCCTTCGAGCCGAAAGAATGCAAATGAAAAACCGTTATGGAGCTAAATTCATTAGCCAACCCTAATGAGTTTACACCGTCAAATTCAGCTCGAGATCAACGGTGGATAGATCGTCGGGTGTTAACCAGTACGAGCCAAGTGCGTGCCAACTGCAGAAGGGTCAGAATAAATATATAGCAGTACCAAAGTACGCCCAGGATTTTATGTGTATTGAATGGTATTATGTTGTCAAGTTAATATATATGGCATGGTATGATGTTGTCGAAATAAATAATATGTGATACATGAATGATGGTTGTGACATATGGCTTTGGCTATAATGTCCACATCAAATATATGTATATATATAAGTTAAAACCCAAAATACCAATGCATGCACATTGTTATCATAGTTCCATAGCATAGTAGTAAAGTTTATTAACATTTCATAATTTCCATAGTATAGAAGCAATGTAAATGAACAATGTTAAAAGGAATTATGTATATGATCTGACTTTTGGAAAAATTAATGATTGGTAGACTATGGTATGACATTGCCATTAGATGTATGGGTAGATAGTAAAGTAATAATAATTTTTTTTTATTTTTACTTCTGTCATTATTATAATATGGATGAATGTTACATTAATCTTAGCATTTATTTTTTTCTTTTTTTTTTACCATAAAAACAAGATTTTAAATAATCAAACTTAGATTCTTTCTCCTCTTAGGGTCCAAATTAATCTAAGCACTCATTTCCTTTCTCTTTGACCATAGAAACAAGGTTTTGAAGAATCAAATTTAGATCATTTCTCCTCTGTTAAGGTCCACTAAACCGCATTAGTTTTAACTAATGGTAACCACCACCATTATCATCATTAAAAATATATATATTAAAATATTTTATTTATAATTTATATTAAAATATTATTTTTAAAATAATCATTATTTATAATTATAATTTATATATCTACCATTTATGAATATTAATCATTTATATTAATATTGAATGTATATATAATTTAGTTTTAATTATTTTTTATTTAAATAGTTAAATTTAAATGAAATACTTCATAACATAATTATTATTTTTCATACATACATACATACATATATATATATAATCACTAAATAAAAATACTATAAACAATTTAATATCAAACGAAATTAATTCTATTTAGTAGAGTGAAAATATAATAAATTTAAATATCATTAAGTCATTTATATATATAATCTTATAAATTGAATGATTGGCAAACACTCATAACCATAAAATTATAATAAATATAAAAACTCATATTTTATGATACATACCATATTACCAAGATTAAAAAAACGTAAAAGTTAACTAATATATAATTTTATTAGTAATAGTAGTATAAAAAAAATATTATATGAGTTAAATATATATGCATTTTAAAATAAATAAAACATGTGTCGTTATTATTTACAATAGAGATTTTGGTCCACATGGTTTTGGATAGGTTGTGATCAAGTGCTTTGTTAAGACACTTCTTGATGTGAAGTTACCAATTATTCTTGATATGAAGTCACGAGTTCAATTCCCTGCCTCAATAGGTTATATATTGGTAATGATGAAAACCATCAAAATTTTCAACTTATAAATAAGATTTGTTACAACATCATGTCTCAATATCATGGTTTAATAATACCAAATAGCTAAAAAGTCCTAACTAATTTCATATGACAATTAATTAATTTAATTAAAATTGTAAAAAATCTATCACTACATTTAATATAAATTTCTACTTTTGATCTCTAACTACTACAAAAAAATATTTAGTAAAAATGAAATCTATACCTATTACTTAATAATTATTTAAATTTTGGAAGCCTTATCTTAATAATTATTTAAATTTTGAAAAAGATAAAGAAAACTAAAACCTTGCTTTTTATCCATTAAAAATTTAAATTTTGGAAGCCTTATTTTAAGATAGAGAAGACTAAAACCTTGCTTTTTATCATTAAAAATTTAAATTTTGAAAGCTTTATCTTAATAATTATTTAAATATTTAAATTTTGGAAGCCTTATTTTAAGATGGAGAAGACTAAAACCTTGTTTTTTATCCATTAAACTTCATTCAACTGTGCTTTTAAAAATATTTTTAAATCATATAAATATATCATTTTGTTAGTCAAATTTAAAAATAACCTCAAAATTAAGACTATAAGTGACTTCAAATTTCCTATACAATATTTTCAAATTCTACAATTTGAATAAGAATAGGAATGGTTACTGATGTCTATATGTTCTATAATATTCTCTAAAACAGCAATCTAGTTAGCCGCAACTGATCACCATAGAATTCCAATAATTTCGATAGAGAATCAGGCATGGAGCTTCTCCGGACCTATACTAACGTGTAGGGTTTTCTGCCCGTGTTGTGCAGGTAATCCTCCAACTGCAACCTTTATTCAAGCGTTCCATAACAAACATTCAGACCGATGACTTCGATCTTGAAAGAAGAATATTGATGTTTGGTCTGGAGCATGAGTTCGCAGATGTTGCGTGGTACCCTGCTCAGAAAAAAGCCGTTTATAGAGTGGACGATCGAGTACCTGTTAATACGCCGGGGGATGGAGTGAATGACTTCATAGGGTTTCGCCCTACTTCCACAGTTTTTCTAGCTGCTCTCAGGGAAGCAGGTAACATAACCCTAACGTGGATACTCACAGAACCCTAACATAGATACTCACAGAAATATAAATGTAGATATCAATATCACATGTGATTGATATAATTAAATTAATTTTTCTTAGATGTTTTTGGGAGAGAATTGTGTAATGGATATTTGATTTTTTTTCAACTTTTCAGATAATTGTTTTATCAATTATCCATAATCAGGAACAACAACACTAATGTCATATGGATGGAGTAACTATCTTAAACAATTTCATTACATAAGTCCATTGAAAATCCATTAGCCAATTCTCTTCCAAATATCTATTAAAAAGCCTCCAATAACTTAAATTAAATTTTCTCACATTTTCTTTGAATTTGCAGAGGAGGTTGAAGAACTGGCTAATAACGCCGAGGGAAAATGCGTTCTGTCACAGATTCAGGTTTCTACCATTTTTGGAATCGGCACAGGACTAGAGAACACTGATTCCTTGTTTTTGGGATATCCAGTGTTTGGTTATCAGAACAAAATGCAATCTGCTGGTTCGTGTCTTAGTAGCCCGGAGGACGGACTTGAGACAACATGTGGATGGGATCCTCGAATAAAAGGCTTATTCTACTTTCAGAATGGATTCAGCGTGGGCCTCTCGAAGATCCAGCAATTTCTTTTCGATATAAGAAAACTTCGGGACTTGATTCCGAGCAGCCTGTGTGGAAATGAACTGTACTATGGTATTCTGATGCGCTATGTAAAAGCTTCAAGTGCTTATTTGGGAAACCAAGAGGATTCAGTAGACCTCGATATTACTTACTATCGAGCCCATGATCCCAACACTCCCCGACTGTACGAAGATGTGCTGGAGGAAATTGAGCAAATGGCTCTAGTGAAATATGGAGCTCTGCCCCACTGGGGAAAGAACCGAAACATTGCGTTTGATGCAGTGATGAAAAAATATAACAAATACGAAGAGTTTCTAGCGGCCAAAAACAAATACGATCCCAAGGGACTTTTCTCCAGTGAGTGGACTGATGGTGTTTTGGGAGTAGGAAATGCTGGAGTGATCATAAAGAAGGATGGATGCGCTCTCGAAGGACTGTGCGTGTGCTCAGACGATGCGCATTGTTCTCCTGAGAAAGGTTACTTCTGCAGACCTGGGCGGGTTTACACAGAAGCACGTGTTTGCAGACTAGAGGGAACTTGATACCAAAGTGTTTTGAATTACCTAAACACATTATATTGATTCATTCTGATTCCTTAACAGTGTAAATTGGGCTATTTTCTGTAAACTATAATGTTGATTCTTTTATAAGGTGCTTTCAATACATTCCGAGTTTTACACTTTCATGGTTCCTGTAGTTATAGTAAATCATAACCGCCCAATTTTCCCTCTCACCTGCGACACGATATTTCTCCACATAAACGTGTTTAAGTTAAGCAAATATTTGAAAACCTACAGTCAATATAAAGTTAAACTAACGTACATTATAAAATTTAAAAGATGTGTTTATTAAAATTAAATACTAATTTAATTACAAAATGTGCTTTAAAATTAATTTAAAATTTAAAATAATGCATGTTAAGTATAAATTAGTTTACTGTAAAGTGCAATGTACTTTTTATGGACCTCCATAATAAGATTCCCTTTCCTATCTGATTCAAATCAGGACGGATGAAAGCTTTGCATCTCAGCCTGCAGCTTTAAAGTCGATCTCACATTTAAAAATCATGCATGTTTAATTCTTCAAAGTCGATCTCACATTCAAAAATCATGTATCTGATATTAATGGAAATACAACAGGGAAATGGTGATTGAATGGGCATACTTGCAATCTTTATGAGAGCACTCGCTGAAAGCTTTAACAAAGTTTCATAATGAAATCGGCAGCTTCTTGTCTAACTCCACATCCCGATCAAAAATGCATCTATTACATCAAAAGAGATTGAACATCGAAAAAATGGAGGGAAAATGTCACGTGTCCCAGACCCAGCTTTCTACACCTATAACATAACTCAGATGTTCTCCGCTTTATGTGCCAGATAACGTTGATAGTTTTTATACTGAATCACTTACAAGTTCAGACTGTTATCCGGGATTTAAATTCTTTTCAGTACTTATAGACAGCCATGGAATATAAGAATTTCCATTAGAAATTTTGGACTTGACCTCCCCTCTTCTCAGTCCATCTAGTAGACTTATATATCTATATATATATATCTATATCTATATATTACTTTATATTTCTCAGGTTTTTCTTTTTCAGAGTTTTGTCCAACTCTGGAGGATTTCTAAGCCCTTCCTCAACTTTCCAGTTTGCAGGCCTTATAAAATTTTCAACATTTTAAAGTTGTAGCATCGAGATATAGATGTATGCCTCCTCACATACATCTATCTATACTCAGTTACCCTCCATTGCTCCAACTACTTTCCCAGCAGTTTTTAGATGGACGGTAAACAGATGCTTTGTTCATTGTAATTTTTTTCATATGCTTACAATTTTCCCTCACACAAACTTTTATCACACAGTAGATTGTTCAATAGGATTCCCCCCTTATTTTACTATTACAAACATTCAACATGTGTGACACTCTGGTACAGATTCAACTGTTCCATGGGAAAACTAGGAAACAGATCCTCTTTCTTAAATCACATGGAGGTAGAGAATACTGAACTGGATAGTTTAGAATTCCTAGTGTTAGATCCTCGTCCTTAGTTAGGATTCAACTTCTGCTTTCATATGTTTATACTTACATTTAATAGAATACTTTAAATTCTAAATTTTACAATTCTTTCCATTGTAACACAGCTGACCTACTGAACCCCATACTGCTATCACAGGGTTGTTGTTTCCTACTTTCTGTTATTGGTTACAGGGAATTCTGTGCCATCAGTATTGTTATGATAGGTTTAGTTGTTTGGTACTTGATGTTCATGGGTACTGTTTTGTTAATATTTTCTGTTGATACACACATAAATTAAATATTCCTTTAGAAGATAGCAAGCTATACCTATACATAGTGATTAGATTTTCTGTTCAATTTATCTATCATCTCTAACCTCATTACTACAAAGTACTCATCCCTACAACCCAACCATTTATTTCTGCTATCAATAGCTTTAGTTGCAATTACATGAGTTACTGAACCATTAATCAATCTAACATTTGCATAATGCACCATAACATAACAATTCATAAATTGCATAAAGAACCATAACATCAAATTTCATAAAACAAGGGTATGTTTAATACAGACTTACAGAACTCTATAAATTTATGCATGCACACCTCTACTATGACCAGTCCACCCAACCTTAGAGTTCGTTTATCTCCAGAACTCACCCCCGAGCTGAGATCCTCCAAGAACAGACTAACCTCAATCTGTTCTGGAGTAGCTTATTTAAGCTATGCTTTCCCCAAAGCCTGTTTCCAATTCTGCGTCCAGAAATTCAGGATGCTTTATTCCTGTTTAGCCTAGGCTTCCCATTTTGGGACTCTTTAAAGCTGCTTTAAGCTTTTCCTCAGCTTTTCCAGATTTTTCTCACCTCTTCCCAACTACTCCTCTTCATTGGGGAAATTTAGATTTTTTCCTCAAAAATCTAAATTAGAAATAATTTCTTTCAAGGATTTTTGAAAGATTTTGGGGAAAGACTTTTTCCTTTTCCATCACCTCATGGATTAGGCATGTGATCTCATTTTCTCATCTGGTCATAGTGCATACATAATAATTTATTTATTTTTCATAAATAAATAGTTAACCACATCCACACAATAATTATCCATTGGGGTCCACTCCCCTTTGGATTTATGTTCAAATGTCTTATTTGAAAAGCATAGAACTTGGGGGTGTTACATATTCCCCCTCTGAAAATAAACACCGTCCTCGGTGTTGAAAACTATCTACTTAGTTTATTTTGAACATAATTATGAATGTTGTTCCATCATCTTAGCTTCTCTGTTCCATGTAGCTTTTCAGCAGTAAAGTGCTCCACTGCACCTTTACTCTAGCTACTGTTCGATTTCGCAATTCCATTTCTTTCCGCTTTCATCCTTGAAGCGACTTTGGAAGGAAATTCTTCTTCTGGTTCCACCTGGACCATATTCCAATCAATCATGTGAGAAGCATCATGTACAAAAATTATAATTTTTTTTTTTTTTTTTTTTTCCAACAAGAAGACATGAACATATCAGGAAATTTAATAAGCAATGGTAGGGATAATTTATAAGCCATTAGTTTCCCCCCTTTCCAACACCTTCCGCGGTGTTACACTTTGACGTTGATTTTTTTCAACTTTGACAAAGATTTCTTCTTCGTCCTGTTTAGTTTCCAGCAGAGGACTCTTCTGCTTCCACTCTATTTACGGATGCCTTATACAGTTGGTTTTCTTCCTACTTCTTTGCAAGAAGTCTGTCTGGAAGATCTTTTATTCTGGTTTCTCTGTCCACAATTCATACCAAGGTAAGCAATATCAGGTACATACAATTTATAATCCACAACAACATTCTGCATTTCAATAACTTAAGAAATTCAGTTATTAGTCAAACCGTTCAGGTTAATAATAGGTTTAGTGCACTTTTAGTACACTACTTATCCTTTCTTGTATTTTTCAGTGAGATTCTTTCCTCACGCAACTTGGTCCAGTTAAGCTTTTCTTGATTTTCTAGGTGATTTATCTTCACCCCCCTTTTTTTTCTCCTTGGTTCCAGAGTGTACACTTTTCTGTTACACACTTGACTAAACAATTTTACAACTTTTCATTAATACTCATAAATGAAAGAAAACAATTGTATCATATGCATGATTATGCTTACCCTGTCTCATTTCATAGCTGTACTTCTAGCATCTTCTCATTTTTTTCTTTTGTTAGTCAATCAATTTAATTAGTAATAACTCATATAATTCAATTCTTATCCATGCATACTCGTTTTCATAATCATTTTGCCATGCAACAATTGCAGGTTTTCAATTCTACCCTGGCTAACTCACCTGGAAAAATTTGATTTACCCCTTCATTCATTCATTCATAACTCACTGTAAGGGATCTGCATTACATTATTTAATATGCAATGTTCCACAACTACTGAACCAATTATTTTCTGGGTTTATAACTCATACTTAAGTTTACCACTTCCTCATTTTCCCTGTATATGAGCTAAAATATGTTTATCACAAAATATTTTAGTCATGACTTAAACATACTTGTCTTGAACCTCATCTTGGTAATTTTTCCACATTATACTTTTACCACTTAATCTACCACAATAGTGTCCTTCCACTTTACTTGCAACTTTTAAGGTAAATTCACTGTAAATATTCCCTAGTGAATTTTTTTTTCTTCTCCCTTAATCCCGTAGGTATAAGTTGGAATTTTTCCAACTGAACTAAATTATCATGTATGAAGGTATTATATTCATACAACTCATCAAAGTTAACATTATAACATATAACAAGATCACCTATATTTATAATGTTAATTGTAGATTTAACTTATGTCCCACATGCAATTTGTTTCCTTCTAATCTATCATTTCTCATGATAATTATTACTATTTTATATATATATATATATATATATATATATATATATATATATATATATATTTAATAGTTAATTGAGAATTTACAACTTATGTTTAACATACCTCTATTAAATATAAATTGTTCTTTTTCTATTTTACACCTTTCTCTATATATTCCAATATAACTTTCATTTTCCTTTTGTTCCAATAACTATGGTAACACATAGTACTATACAACACATTAGGAGCATATATCTTTCTTTTCTTTTTTTTCTTTCTCAGGATCCCAAAGTACTGTATCCACTTTGGTCTCTATGTGAGATAATACCACTTACACATCTTGAATTTCAATCCAATTTTACACCTCTATATATATATATGTGTGTGTGTGTGTGTTGTCCTACTCACTCCAACCAATTATGGGAAATTATTAGTCCACTTAATTAAAAATCATATACCTATACTTATGAGTATTGTTCTACTCACTCCTACCCTTTTTGTACAATTATTTTTCCCCACTTACTTACAATCCGTCTTTTCTAAGGTTATTTCTTTCCCATTTACATCCGCCTATCATAAGGTGGATATCATCTTCTATAACAAGTTTCTATAACAAGTGTTAAGATATATCACAATATTCGGCGGTGAACCTTTAAGCGCATGTAATTTTCATACAGGACACTTTACTAATCCAATGTATATATTTTTATATATATGTATATATTCGATATTCTACCCATAGATATCTAAAATGCCACTTTATTAAATCCAACTTAGATATCAAGGTTTATTTATGATATATGAGGTATTTATGATATATAATCTATTGCGCATATTTTTAAAGCATTGCCATATAAAATCAATGGTTAAACCATCACCTCCTCAGTTTAACATATCCCACTTTACATTTGGTGAACTGATACTATATTTATGAGTGAATTTTCAACAATAGTATTCACGCGGATTTCTTAACTGCAATTAATTACACGTAGCATTTGTTTATGTGCCAGGTAATAACGTGTCGACGTTTTTTTTTTTTTAGATACGGGGGTTCCCTCTTGCTTTGACTCCTCTAGTGTCTCTATTAAACTTCATTCATCTCTTTTCTTTTTATACCTTCATATACGTCATACCTACATATATCACTTATAGCTATACCACATATGTTTCTTTTATTGGTCACACCTCCAAAAAATTTTATTTTTTTTTCTAATTAAACTTTAATTAGGGTTAGAGGTAGGAAATGATATTAATCTGACCATACTTACTCCAATAACATTCAGCCCCTTTTTTATTGCCATACGTAATTATTCTAACTTTCAAACCCTTTTGATATTACCGTATTTAAATATGTTGTATCCAAAGTAGCTATCCAAACTTTGGATGCTAGGCGCATGCATTTTTGGCATAGCGACCTAACGCCCTCCATCGACCACCGGTATGTCCTCTTGTGATGTGATAACCATAGTTTACAAGCATTTTTATTATCCGTGAATCGATTAGTCTCTTACCTTTTTGACTGAATCGGATGTATTATATACTGGTTATTTATATAATAAGACCCTACGTACCTCTGTCACATGTATAGCATTTTGTAATTATTGCGATATCTCCTGTAGGTAGTTATATAGGATAAGACCTACCTATATGGGTACCAATGGTGCGATGTACATTTTAATTATTTTTATTGAACTCTATTACTGATTGCCGTCTTTTCGTATGAGAAAGCCGAGGTTATAACTAGGGTTGTAAGAATACCACGTTGTTCAACCCGTGGTTTCGGTTAAACCCTAATCCGTGCCCTAACCCGGATTACTCCGTCTGCATTCACGCGTACTGAAGATTTCTCATCCGGATTTGATATGGAGAACGATGTCAAGTGGCGTGACTGCGTTTTGTGTTAATACACCAGAATGGTACCACAGAGATCACTACCGTCTTCCGACATGTTTCAGTTCGTGACTGTGACCACTCATTTCCGACATGTTTCAGTTCGTGACTGTGACCACTCATTTCCTGATTTTCCCAACCGCTCTCGTCCTGAGAACGCATATCATCAACAGCTGGAAAGGGGAAATGAGAGGAGTCTTTTCGCGGAGAAGAGTTTCATGAGTTCGCCGGCATTCCGTTCCCTAGGTATGTTGATCAGAATAATATTAGCTACCAGGAGGGTACCGAGGTTGCTGCTCGGCTTGGTTCCTTGAAATCCTTTTCGGGATTTCATAGACGTGAGGACGCTAGAGGTTACCTGCGCAAATCTTTGGACAGGATTTGTACCTGTACTTCCAGCAATTTCTTTTTAGGTTTTTGGTTCTCCTTATTAACCTTTTTCCTCCCAGAGTTCATTACAATTCGTCTCATTCATTTTCGTTGGTTCATGGCTCATGGAGTTAGTGGTTTCTGGTCGTCTCGCGCTGGGTAGCAACCACTGGTAATTCCACCCCCCTTTCCTGGCTATACCTTTCAGTCCTTCTTATTCTGACTACTATGTTTATTTCATGCAGGCGTTGCAGGTTCCAGCTTGTAAAGTTCTGTGTTCGGGGTTTCAGGGTTTTGATTTCATGAATGAGGGATGTCGGTTGACAGATTCGATTTCTCAGCTACCATATCGTTTTCGCGTCTCCGGTTTTTTTTTTTTTTTGTTCAGGGCGAGCACTCTAGCGTCTTAAAACGTTTACCCTAGCCCCCAAATCGGTTAATGCGTATATTTGCCACTGCTTCTTATTGTTTTTATAACATGGTTGCGTTTGTGCTCTGGTTATTTTACTATTTGCCTAATCTCAGTATTTACCCCGATGCGCTGCAATTTAGCACTTTCTATGCAGGTTTCCGGCGTACCAAATTTTCCAGAAGTGATTGGGCTCGGCTCTAAATGGCAACTATCACCATTGGGTTCCTCGTTGTAAGTGTGTTGTGGAACGGCCTGGTTGGGTTTACACAAAGAATTTACTATCTCTGTCCTATAAATGTCGTGTCACCTACTGCAGTGGTATTGCTTTGCTCATTTCTCAATCAGTATCAACTGAAAGAACTCTATGTCCATATGTGTCTACTGTTAGAGTTTTCATTGTTTATATTACTAGTCTGACGGTCTCCTATCGATTTACAGAACGCAGATTTATTTGTGCAACCGCGGCCAACTATCCAATCCTATATGCATGCGGACCATGTTGAATCGAGTTTAGAGCTCGGTTGTTTACAATTGCATCCTGGGATATGGATTCATATTTCACTATTTTAACCCTTGATAGATTTATATATATATCTACCGAGGTTTTAATATCTACCCTCTAGTTTAATGACATTGTTATTCCACCGTTTTTTCATATTTCTGAACTATTGTTTGCGTAGCCGAGGGTTGGTATGCTACAGAGGATAAATTTTTACTACCTCTATGTCGAAATATACCGCACCCCCTTGTTTCAGCGGCTGCGACGTGAGTTACCACTCCGATGATTCTTACCGCGTTCCTACCTACGATTATTAACTATGTTCATCTTAACTGTTTTTGTTAACTGTCTTATTGAGAGTAAAATTGATAGTTAATAACCGTGGAATTCCTCGATTATAATTTAGCTTGGTAATTACTGCATATGGTCGAGCGCACGCCTGAATTTAAGTAGATATCTTGTTTTATTTGCCACCAGTTTTAATCATATGTTGACTCAGCGCTAGTTTAATTTTCCTATTCATGAAACTGCCACGAGCATACTATATAAACAGAGATATTACGGTTCACTCGTACCTGGAATTTTCCCCTACAGGTATAACATCTTCTCATTATTGTGTTCATTATGACCCATCGTGGTTTGTTTACATTTTCTTTTCTACGCTTGACTTTAGCTCACGGCTTGGCCCTTTTATTTTATGCATAATTATATGTACTGTGGGTTGTGGTGGGGTTTTTATCTTTCTTTTTTTTTCTCATGAATACATATATGTACTCAGTAGGGCCGAAGTAGAAATCATTACTTTATAATAAGTTTCCTCTGTTATGACGCTTGGTTCATATATGGCAGTGTCTGTTGCACATATATAGTTCATATATATATAGTCCATGTTTGTATCTCCTCTTCTTGGATATATGTGGTTCATATATATATATGTATAGTTCATATATATATAATTCTATGTTCAAAGGCCTATTGGTATTTGTTCTAGATACTTGTTAAAAAAAAATTATAACCACTAACTCATGGATTTAATAGTTCATTACATTGAACATAGATGAAATCCATAGCCACAATATTTATTTAAATGTTTAGAAGTGATTTCCAATTGCAATAGACTACATACATACTAGAAATGCTATAATACTCCCGTAGAGTAAAAGTGCTTCTTTATCTAGAGAATGTCGGAATCCACAATATTTTTCTAATATCTTTATGGGCACAGAATATCACGTTGTATCTTCATGAAACAACAAAAAAATTAAATTATCCGTAGGGACCAAGTAACTTCAGATTTAAACCGACCTTGGTTTAAAAATTCTGGGGTTTCTACCCTGTGGATTTCTGGTCTACAACTAAACAGAATCTGGAAGGTGAATGCCTGAGGATAGATTCTGTTAAATGTAGTACCAACATCAATCACACCATTTAATTAACTTTTTTTTTTATATGTAGTCAATTCATACCATCATAAAATAGAATAACAAGAATTTCAGGAACATACCAATACTGCAATTGACCAACCTCCCAACCTTAGAGTCCTCTTTGTCTCCCAGAACTCACCCCCGAGCTGAGATCACCTCCATCACAGATCAATCTCTAATCTGCTTAGGAGCAGCTTATTTAAGCTCATATTTCCCCAAAGCATGTTTCTAATTCTGCGTTCAGAATAGCAGGATGCTTTCTTTCCTGTTTAGCCTAGGCTTCCCATTTTGGGACTCTTTAAAGCTATTTTAAGCTTTTCCTCATCTTTTCCAGCTTTTCTCACCTCTTCCCAACTACTTTCGTCTTCATTGGGGAAATTTAGATTCCTCCTCAAATCTAAATTAATTTCTTTCAAGGATTTTTGAAAGATTTTGGGGATTTGTTGCCTTATCTATCCTCATGGATTTGGCAAGTGATCTCAAATTCTCATCTTGGTCAAAATGCACAATCATTTTATTTATTTCCTCAAATAAAATATGCAATTACATTCATACCATACTTATCCCTTGGGGTCCACCCCCCTTAGGATTAAAGTTCAAATGTCTAACTTTAGAAATTCAACACACAAATTGGGGGTGTTACGGGCAGGCGTTCTAGTCTGTGTGACCAGCGTATGGATTCCTCGTTTGTACTGTTGTTAACATCAATGCGACGCAAGGGTAGGAAACAACCCTATACACAGGTAAACCCTAATTCGTTCATTCAGTTGCAGAGGTTGATGCATCCAATTTGTTAGTCTGTGATTTCATACATCTGATATCATTTGCACTCAACCGTTAACCGTCGGGACTTATGTCATGATTTCGTTTGTATGTTTTATTTTGTGTTTCTCAGTCGAAACTGAGGTCAAATGCGTATTGGTCAATCAGATTTCCACTAATTCGACTTGTGCCTCGTTTCACCTAATCGACCTATTATTGCCAGAGCAGATTCCGAGTTCTCACATCGGTGATACTCGTCCATTAACTAAATTTTAACTCTGTATTCCTGTTGTGTTAATAGTGGTAGTGTTCCTCATAATTATAAGTAGGATTCACGGCCTGTGGTATTTTAATGTCATATTTTACTGCATATAAGTTTGATCATAATACGTTGCATGGAGATTAATAACCAGCGTAAAAACCGTGTCGTCGGCCATGATCTTCCATGCGTAGTTTCATAGTTTTTATTGTTGAAAATGTGGGTTATGCAGTATATCATCATTTTAATCTTTCCTCAAATCGTTTCATATAATGTTTAAAAGGACCTAATATGCCGGGGATATTAAGGTCGTTACAGTTGGAGAATTTTATTTGACTTAGGCCCAATGTCTAGTATATTTAATAACAACCATGGTTTAATGTAGTTTGCCTACGTATGAATCCAAATAGCGATAAGGTTCGTATAAAGATTTCATTTTACCATATATGGTTCGCATCTATTTTAACATATCGGGTTCGCATCTATATTTCATTTTAACATATCGGGTTCGCATCTATAGTTCCTTTTAACATATATGGTTCGTTCATATATAAATATAGGATTCGTATATCCATATTTCATTTGTAATCAATGTGAAAATGTTCTATTGGTTTAGCGCTAGGTACTTACTTAGTGGTTTGAAAGCATATACATGTATTCGGTAGTCACTTGGTAGTATACCTTAGACATAGATTAAGTCTCTTCGCTATGATATTTATTTCAAGATTTTTAGAGGTAGATTACGGTAATTTTTATAAATGCTCTAATACTCTTATAGAGTAGAATTAATTCTGGATCTAGAAGAATTTTCGAAATACATATTCTAATGACTTTGCTCCCTTTGTTTTTGTACCATGTAGATTTCAGTTCTGCTACCATATTTTTCTAGCATTCATATGAGCCTAAAATTCACTTTTGTATGTATATGAACCCAGTTAATATTTAATTATCTGTGGAGACTAAGTACCTTCAGATTTAAACCGAACTTGGTTTAAAGTTTCTGTGGGTTTCTATTCTATGGATTTCTGATCTACAACTAAACAGAATCTGGAAGGTGAATGCCTTAGGATGGACTCTGTTAAATGTAGTACTAAGATCAATCACACCATTTAATTTAATTTTATATGTAGCCAATTCATACCATAATAAAACAAAATAACAAGAATTTCATAAACATACCACAATTGCAAACGACCAAACCTCCCAACCTTAGAGTCCTCTTTGTCTCCCAGGACTCACCCCCGAGCTGAGATCACCTCCATCACAAATCAAACTCTGATCTTCTTAGGAGCATCTTATTTAAGCTCATATTTCCCCAAAGCATGTTTCTAATTCCGCGTCCAGAATAGCAGGATGCTTTCTTTCCTGTTTAGCCTAGGCTTCCCATTTTGGGACTCTTTAAAGCTGTTTTATGCTTTTCCTCGGCTTTTCCAGCTTTTCTTACCTCTTCCCAACTACTTTCCTCATCATTGGGGAAATTTAGATTCCTCCTCAAAATCTAAATTAATTTCTTTCAAGGATTTTTGAAAGATTGTGGGGATTTGTTGCCTTATCCATCCTCATGGATTTGGCAAGTGATCTCTAATTCTCATATTGGTCAAAATGCACAATCATTTTATTTATTTCCTCAAATTAAATATGCAAGTACATTCACACCATACTTATCCTTTGGGGTCCACCCCCTTAGGATTAAAGTTCAAATGTCTAACTTTAAAAAATTCAACACACAAATTGGGGGTGTTACATAACTGAAAATAATTCTCAATTATAGAGAAAGGGTCAAAACTATATAGCTCTTAGAAAGTAATGTGTAATGGGAAATGAATTTGAGTCACCTATGTTACATGAATGAGTTCACATTGAAATTAGAAACTCCCATATTAGACTAGCATGTTTTGTAGTTACAAACTAATAATGACAAAGATGGAGACACCAAATACATGCATTATTTTAAGAAATAAATCAATAAAGAAAAGAATTATGGTCCTATGGTTTTTATCACAAAGTTAAAAAATTTCATAATCTAATTGGGAATATGGTTGTATTCCAAATATAGGCATGATTACCCCTAATTTGATTATAGTGTCGTATTCAACAATGTTTGTGTGGAAAAGACTCATAATTAGATGTTTGATCTTCCGTAGTGGGAAGGTAGTATGAGCTAGTATAATAATAAATAATGTGCTGAAATGTAATTGGCACATACTAAAAGAACATACAAAAGGAACTCCATATGAGCACCCTAGGTAGGCACATATATCCTATTGAAACATATCACTTATGGTCACATACTATAGGCACTATATATTAAGGCTTCATAAAGTGTATCAACTCTTGAAAGAATCAATTCTCCTATGTCTAATAAGAGAGTGTCATTCCCCACTTCATCGAGGGTGTCTCTCTCACTTCATTGAGGGTAAGAATTCATGAAACCACATGTGTTCAATAAGAAAGTGGCTTTCTCCACTTCATAGAAGGTGAATTTCCTCACTTCCTTGAGAGTAAGTATTGATGAAAGCACATATGTTGTGCATGAATCAATTCACAATATGAGGTAGTGAGAGGAAATTTTGGGCTTAGAATTTTTTCTACGGGAATTACCAAAAGTAAAGACTTCAAATAGATAATTTTATAAAAACCTTGATAAGAATAAATAATAATAATAATAATAATAATAATAATAATAATAATAATAATAATCCAATTGTAAGGTCACGGCCAAGCCAGACACCAAATTGGTGTATGAGACCCCCTTGTTTGTGGGACAAGGGACCCACCTCCACACAGTGATTTCACTGTTAAGTCTAAGACATACATACTCTACCCCCTCTAGTTTTGAAAGTGTGACCTCTTAATAGGAAATATAATTTAAAATTAATTTAAAATTTATTCAAATAATTTAATTTAGAAAAAGTAATTTTATTAAAATATTTATAATAATAAATTATATTTAATAATTTTTAAAATATAATTTAAAATTAATTTAATATTTATGTCGTAAGGCGTCACTATTTGAAAGCAACTCTCCTAACTTCCACGGTGTATTATTGTTAACCGTCAGATCCATTGTTAGACGATTGAACAATGGTCTGCCATCATATTAGAAACAGGTGAAAAAATAAAATATTATTATTAAACTAAAAAATGAAACATCCATATATCTCATTGGTTGAACTGTAAACCAATTCTTGATTTAAGTCAGTTAACTAAACTGAAAATAATATTAACTATATAGAAAAGGCTTTGCATAACCACTGTAAGTCCATGTCTTCGAACCCATGACTTGTTTGCTGAAATACCTGAAAGCCCAAATTGTCATAAATTGAATTAGCTTGCATATGCTTATCAATGGTTTGGACTGGTATGCAATGAATTGCAGTGTTCCTTAAACCCAAATCGCTCATTGGACAAGTGTAATGCCTCTGCGTTACAATTTGTGATCTCGGATTTGAATTCTTTGAGAGTACTGAATACATTTTGTGTATTTAATAGTTTCAGTGTATAAGATCTATTGGTTAAGTGTTCTTTAAACCCAAATCGCTCATTGGACAAGTGTAAAATTCCTCTGAGTTAGAATTTGTGATCTCGGATTTCAATTTTATGAGAAAACTAAATATATTTTGTGTGTTTAATAGTTTCAGTGTATCAGATCTATTGGTTAATTGGTTATTAAGTATGTTTATTTGCTTTTTTTTAAGGTTTTCTTTCTCTTCTTCTGTAACTAAAAAAAATCCTATTGTGTGTAATATACTCTGTTCACAGTGACCAAAAAGGGCCTTTATATTTTTAATTTAAGGTTGACAAAGGAAGCCACCAACAATGATCCATGGGGCCAGAAACGCGTACAATGGCTCTAATATCTCAGGCTGCCTTTGAAGTGGATGACTATTGGAGAACTGTGGAGGTTCTGCACGAGAGGTTGGTTAACAACATGATCGTTTATTGGACAAATGGTTGTAGGATGTTATACTGAACTATGACCATAAATGAATGATTTTAAATTTGACAGATTGTCAGTTTTTGACAAAAAATCGGTGGAGAGTGTCTTTCAAAACCTTGGTGCTATTGGAATACCACCTTACACATGGTCCAAAAAGTGTTTCTCATGAATTTCGATGTGAGAAAGGTTTTTTTTATAGCAGCTAGAGAATTTTCAATATGTAGCAGCTAGAGAACTTTCAATATGTTGATGACACACTATATGTAACATGTTCTTTCACTTTGAATTTCTTTTTGGAATTAAATCATTATTCTTAGAAGACATAAATCGTAGAGTAAGATAACCAATGTTAAATTAGGAGTCATAGGGCTAATAATTCAAATTTATAATAACGAAGTTCAGATTCCATGTTTCTTATATATTTTAAATCCACTTTGAGTGAGTGTTAAGTCTATTAAGTGAAATTAAGTAAGATTTTATCTCATGGTCTCGGTTGTTTCCACCAAAGCATTGACAAGATAATTTCAAAATTGGCACTTTAAACTTTAGTGGTTATTGGCTCCTCAAAGCGTTAGGGTTTAAATTTATTTCCATAATTATTGAGCACCCACATTTGCATTATAGCGTGGAAGGTCTGTAACAATTGGTTATTAAATTATGTTATTATGATCTTTTATCTTTGATCATCACCTTCATTTTGAAAGTAATTTTTATATTTTAATTTTTTAGTATTTATAAAGAGTTAATATTTGAAGTAATTAATTATTATTTATAAATGTGGTAGAATATAGTTTTAGTGTTATAAAAAAATGATGAATTTTAAATAATTCAAGTTATTTACAAATTTTATGTTTAAGATAAAAGATATTATTGGAACAAAAATTCTATTATAGCTTTGGGATATTGGTACTATTTGTTTTTAAGTAAAATTTAAAAAGATTCCACCTACACACAACTAATAAACCTCTAAAGTTTAGTGTTTTTTTAGTTTTGGCTCAATTAATTCTATTAAATGCAAAGAGAGAATAACAAGAAGGTAGAGATCATTTTTATTACTTTATTAAGGGATTTTTTTTTAGAATTTATAGTATATTAAAGCGATAAATTAATTAAAAATCAAATGAGGTGAAGACATAAAATCAAATTAGTTATCACCATTCAACATCAATAGCCTAGCATGATTGGTGATGAAAACCTTGAGTTCTATGATTATTGTATTTTATTTAATTATATTTTAATATAACACAACATAATCTTCCAACCTTGAGTTCTATGAGTCATCTATCAATTGTAATCCTTTCTTTTATTGTATTTTACTTAATTTTATTTTAATATAACACCACATAATCTTCCATTCAGGTGCATGGATGGAGATGGTGATGAAAACCTTGAGTTCTATGGGCCATTTATCAATTGCAAGATTTTTTTAATTGTATTTTACTTAAATATATTTTAATATAAAACCTTGAGTTGTATGAGCCATTTATCAATTTCACTATTTTATTTTACTGTATTTTACTTAATTATATTTTAATCTAACACCACATAATTTTCCAACCTTGAGCTCGATGAGCCATTTATCAATTGCAATATTTTCTTTTATTGTATTTTATTTAATTATATTTTAATATAACACCACATAATACCATATTTGTGCTATTACTATTAGTGTGGCCGGTGATATATGCAAGGCATTGGATGAAAATTCTCTCATTACAAAAGGATGACTAGCTATGCAAGATATTTGATGCACTCTCTCATTACAAAAGGATGACTAGCTATGCAATATATTTGATGCACTCTCTCATTACAAAAGGATGACACACTCTCTCATTACAAAAGGATGACGAGCTATGCAAGATATTTGATGCACCAATATTTTGATGATGTCAATTTATGGTTTAATGGGATAATACTATGTTTAGAGATGATTATTTCTAATATTTCTTCATAGAGTTTTTCATCTTCAATTTAATTTATATGTGAGGATTCTTCTCAAATTTCCTTAGGGCGTCTCTCTTGCAACATTTGGTGCAATTTCTAGTTATTAAAATAATTTAATTTAGAAAAAGGACATATAATTCAAAATTCATACCATCCTTATAAAAAGAAGTCGATATTGTTCTAGAAGTGTTTATAACTACCTTATCTTGTATAATTGTTTTAACTTTAGCAATTTTAAAATTGTTGGTTAAAAAATAAAATATCTTATTATTGTGTAAACATACACGTTTTTATACAGTTATTATAACTTAAGTAATTTTAAAATTATTAGCTAAAAAATAAAATATTTTACTATTGTGTAAATATACATATTTTTAATTTTAAACCTAGTGAGCAACTAGTTCTAACCTGTTGAATTTATTTTAAGTGGAGATTGTTCACCAATATAGGGAGTGTTGACCATTGTGTTTTGGGTGAAGCATTAGGGTATTTAATCTAGTGATGTTGGTTACAAGGATGATGTTAGACTAGTGCATTATATTTGAATAAAATTGTTAGAAAAATAACAAAAGAGAGAAATACTTACTTTCCAGAAATTTCTAGAAAAGTTGTTAGTACATTTCAATAGAATTTTATCAAGGAGTTAAATGAACTAGACAATAGCCGACTTTATACTAGAAACCATTACATTTATTAGATATTTATATATTTGGTTACATTTATTATATATTTGATTACATAGATGTTCTTTTATATAGATTTTGATATTTAAAACATAATTCTATGCTTAAAAAACATAACATAAATACTAGTGCGAATTAATTTAAATTTTTGTACTATAGAAACATTTTCAAATTTTCAAAAAACCTTTATTATAATAAATTATAAAATAATTAATATCTTAGTAAACACTACACGTTCTTATTAAAAATAAAAAATAATTATTAAAGTTGATTCATTTTCAAATTTTCAAAAAACCTTTATTATAATAAATTATAAAATAATTAATATCTTAGTAAACACTACACGTTCTTATTAAAAATAAAAAATAATTATTAAAGTTGATTCTAATTACTTGCACGTCAATTAAATCACATAAATTTATTATTTAAAAAAATAAATATGAAGTATCTTTTCACCTATACCCTGAGGTTACGGGATGACACCTAAGCTCCTAACTTAATATGAGGTTACGGGGTGACACCTAAGCTCCTAATTTAATACGTGATTAAGTTATTCTTTCAACTTATGATAAGATCATATATCCATGTTCAAACAAAAGTCTCATTGTAAATCGTGTTTTACAAAATTCAGACCTAAATGACAAAGAAAAGAAAAAAACCATTGTTGAGCTAAAATTAATTGCACATACGCAAGCACCCATTTGTTTTGTTTTGAGGGTTGCTTATAAAAACATACCATTGTGTAATTAATTCATACCGTTCTGAAAGATATGAGATTCGACCAAAATATATCGAATGAACATGAATGAATATGAATATCGAATAAATCTATGCGCGATTACATCCAAAAGCATGAACATATGTCCTTTTTTTTTTCGAAGAAAAACGCTCGTGATATATTAAATATAAACAAGACATAGTCCAACACATCTCAAGCATGTATAAACACAGCCGAGATACTGCAGAAATTCACAAGCGCCCGTATGATGATCGTAACAACACAGAACGTACCCGTCCACAAACAAATGCTCACTTGTAAAAGCGAGCAGAAAAGAGGATGATGGTGTGAATGTACACAGATTAATACCGTAGAATAAATCCTATGATATAGAAGAGAATAAAAGAAAATGCACTAGATTGGACCGCTAGATAAGATAAAAACAAGCTACAATAAAAGTCGCATAAATGATGACATGATATGCACATGTCTCGGTTCCGAGACAAGGACAAGAGTGAGTCACTGCAAAAATGATAAAGATAATGTGCCCAAATTTACATATCCCGCTCGCTAGGGGTGCACGTCACCGATGATTTCTCGCTCGCTGAAAGAGCACGCACACACTGTGACTCAACCACCAATAAGCTTCCTCAAAACACGATAAAGTACATGAGAAACCAAAAAGCGAGTCATCTCGCTGCCGTACATACCACCGCTCGTGGAGAGATCATGATGATGTGTATGATATGATTGAATTTCTCCTAAGAGTGAGAAATGGCAGTTAAAATCCGGCGAATGAACACCGAATATCGCCGCTAAAGGATGATATATATCACATGATCAAAGATAGTACCACAGAAGGTAAAAGAACACATAAACACGCCGTCCGTAGAAATATATGAAGTATATCAAAACCCCGCAAAAAAGATAAAGCCGCCGGATAAGGAAGAAGAGAAGACCAAAAAGTATGACTGTGTCAATTATGGAATATCAGTTGGGCCCACACGCCTCCCGTAAATGAGACCATCTCGGAAAAGCTGAACATGCATAGTGCCAAAAATATGTGTTTAGTCCTATCTTTCGAGAGGCTATCCGCCCTAGTATTATTCTCCTCGTAAATATGACATAAGTGCGGTGCTCATTGAGTCGTATCCACAAACGGCCGAACCCGGATACCCAACCACAAGGTAGTTCGTGGCGACGTGCTTCCGAGAGTCGTATATCCAACCAATAGCAACTCGAATCACCATAAACATGAATATTCATTAACCTATAGATGTATAAAACGCGAGACCACCCCAAAGAGCGATGACTTCGCTTTGTTGTTGACCTTGCCGCATTAGAAAGTTAGCACTTCTCTTTGAGAAATATTTATCCATGTACTGCATCCCATGTTACCATTAATACACACCCATCAAAATAAATCACAGGGAGATTCACCTCATGTAGTCAAGCGACCCGACAAATCAGGAGTGGCGAAACCGTAATGGGTCGAACTTCCAACCATTTTTGCATCATAGTATATATATTTAACCTGAAGGGATATTTTCAAAATCACCCTATTCCTTCCAAGCGACTTCCCAAATGAGGAAAAAGGAAGAGATCCGTACCCCTTTTAAGTTATCCCATTCCGAAACAAAGAATACAAAGTCAATCGTACACCGTTGTTACCAAAGAAATGAAATGTAGCAGTAAAGATGCCATATTTTTAGAAAGATGACAGACATCTAAAAAAGAGATGATCCGTCGATTCAGATTCCTTAAGACATATATGGCATCTCTCGTAAGTGCCTTTAGGAAACCCCTCTTCATTAAATTACGTGTACTACCAAAAACCTTATTCTTCAAACTAACCATCCAAATAGTATTATCTTAGATATGCCGATACCGCAACTTGTAAAAAGCCTCCGCCGGGAGGTTCCGTGTATGAAGCCTTATCGATATGTCTACATATCCTCGACTACCTGGAACCCGGTACCTCTTCGTAGGTCCATCCCATACAATCCTATCACCCCCCTCATCCCGCACAATCCCAAAGTCTAAAATTATCCCTTAGGAAATCCCATTCTCACATTCTCGATCCCTTAAATTCTAATTGTCTACTGCTTTTAGAATAGGTTCCAACAAGACTACTGACAGAATGGTCCGTGATAGATAAAAACACCACGATGAGCAAGTCTGTGACAAGCCGATGAGAAGGGCTGTTTGAGCACCATCCAATCATCTTCAAATGCGCTGTGAGAATGTACTCACCATCCGCAAAAGACCATGCCACCTTAAAGGCCTACATGCGCCCACAAATCTTTTTGAACTTCCCCATATATGCGTACATACTGTGAAATGCGATTTGTTTAATAAGAATCACGATGCGTATCCCCCACAACATACTTGCATTTGATCACCTTGTTCCAAGTTCCTTCGACTATCCAATGCTCTCCAGAACGCATTTGATGAGCGGGGGTAAGAATGGTTATTAAAGTTTCTCGTATCCGTGATTCCCCACCCATCATGGTCCTTTCGTCCGCAAAGTTTTTTGAAGTTTACACAGTGGATTTTTTTAGAAAGCGCTTGCGCCCCTCCCCATAAGAATTTGGCAATGATAGAGTTTATAAGTTCAATAATACCATCCGGAAGGTAATAAAGGTGACCCCAATACACCAACAATTGGAGCTTTGGGTTACCGAATCATAATGAGACGACCACCGCAAGACAACCACCCTGCTTCCACCGAACATCTTCCTTCTAAATTTGTTCACAAGCCACATCCGCCCGACCTTATAACCGCATGGTTTTATATAAGAAGCTCAGATACATGAAACCCTCCATCGCTTTCTCTTAATTCCAGGTACCAAGTAGACCAAGAATGTATTCCGTATCCCCAATATCACCATATTCTTACAGATAATAAAGATTACTGTTAATGGCCACCCCGTAGCGGATTCCACCCACTAAAAATATAGTGGATGTAGAGCCATTGTTCTTCGTAATATGCTCAAATAATAACAAGTCATCAACAATGAATGCGTGCATACCAGTAGTGTTTGAGAAAGAGAAACCCAATATGTGTCCCCGTAAATCGCTTTCCCGAGAAGACAAATTTCGAAGCCATCCAAGACTGGGTTGCGAAGATTAGCGAGATAGAGTACAAATCCTTGTCTAAGACCCTCCCAAGAATAAAGAAAGTAGCTCAACACCATTAATGATGATGGCATAGTTAATGACATGTGCCATGATCCACCTAATAATGCGTATAAAGGTGCCAACCTTCATGAGAACAACCCCGATATATGCCCAATCAATCATATCATAAGCTTTAAAAATGTCAACTTTGACCATGATGGCTTCCCTTTCTCCACGTGCGCTGAATGCAAAATTTCTGTATATAATAAAGGCATCATGTATGGATCTACCCCTGAGAAAGCCACACTGCTCTCAGAAACATGTCTAGACAAAGGTATCCTTCATACGCTCTCGAATAATTTTTGAAATAATCTTATAGAGCACATTGCATAGTATGTCGAAGTGAAGTCCCAAAAGATTGGGGAGCATCCACCTTTGGTATTAGAGCAATAAAAGTTGAGTCGAGATTGGGACATATATAGCCCTTGACACGAATCAAGCCAATCACCTTGGTCACCTCTCACCCAAAACAGACCAAAGAAAATGAATATAAAATTACGGCCACCATCCGGCCCCGACTTTTATCACAAGCAAATGATTTAAGGACCAATTTAACTTCATTCCTCATGACCACCTTATCCGGTATAACATCGTAATCCTCAAAAACGAGGGAAATGTGTTCAAGCATCAACATTTGGTTTGGCTACATGATATCATCCTCGTCATACAAAACTCTGTAAAATGTCGAAGGGCCTCCTTTTGAATCTCTTGGGAGGAATATACAAGGAACCATCCGTGTAATTGATGCTCCAAATAGCATTTTACTTCTCACATTGGCACTTCTGGTGAAAGAACTTTGTATTTCGATCCCCTCTGCAAGCCAAAGTTCTCTCATTTTTTAACCTCCATGTGAACTCTTCAATCCGTAATATTTTTCCCAATGCCCACACACGTCTGCCGAGAGTGTGTCTATCCTGATAAACATGAAGAAAGGATTCTATAATTTCTCCACAAGCCAAATTTTAATCCGTCTAAACTCAGCTCGAGTTTTCCTTTTCTTCTCACGCTCCCAAATTTTAGTCATCTTTCTTAGTTTTCTCAAGTTTGAGATGAAAAGAGTCCCATATTCCCGAAAGCAAAGGCTCGTGTTCTCGTTTCCACATATCCTCAACCAAACGAGTGTATCTTGATCTTCTAACCATATCCTATTAAACTTGAATGGATATCCCATGCACACAAGGTGGAAATTATCATAGAATAGGATAATGACCGGGATACGTCGATGCAATGATATGAGATTTTTGTCCACCTAAAATGCTTCTGTGGCCAGAATTTTTGACCACCACCCTAATTCAATCTCTTTTCCCCAATGTAATATTCTCTCGCCCTTCTATTGGTCCACGTAGCGCCAGCTACGTTACCAATGTCCATCAACCCATGAGTAAGAAAAATGTCATTTAAATGACCAGCCCAAAGGATCCGCACGGACTCCCCGTTTTCCCCCATGCCTCACCGCCGTTAAAAATAGAGGTTGAAATCACCCATGATGATAATATTCTGAAGAGAAAAACACCTACTATCACTATCCGTCCTAAAAGACCTTTCTATTCACATGGCGTATATAGACGAATAAAATTGAAAGTATGATCCATACCTTCCGAGACGCTCCACGCAACAAAATACCTGTAAAAAAAGCAAAGGCTTTAAAAGATGTGTGATATGGTTCCACATAACCAAACAACCTCCCGAACGTCCACATGAATTTGTCGCAGCAACATGCCAATTTCTCTTGATTCTTAAAAACAAAATTAACAGCTCAGTTCTCTCAGACATAGTCTCCCGTGCAAAGAAAATGAACGGGTTCTTAGAAAGCAAAATAGCTCCTCAGCAATGATATTTAGGGTCATCACCTAAACCCCTTATATTTAAAGAGATGACCGTATCTATGGTGAAACCGTCAAGGCTATACGCTCTAAGTGCCCCGGAATTGTTGGTAGACCTCCACCGTTAAGCATATTGCTCTTCTACCATGGCCGGCTTCGTCATCCATGAACAGAAAGGCCATTAAATTTCTCCTCTTCCCACCGCATGCCCTTTGCCTTCTTTTTGATAGATTTTAAAGCATCGGATAAGGTAGGAGAGCGCTAGCTTTCAGGAATAGGCTTTGTCAAAAACCGCCAATGCGGTGTCAGTCCATGTTGGAGTTTCTCAAAAGAAAGTTCAGATCACTACCTATGGAGTTCCGAGGAGTCAGAAAGTGTTTATGGACTTATTAAAACCTTGTGAGTGTTGCTGTGTATACCTGCAAAATTTCCCATCATCCTCGCTATCATCAACCGTACTTCGAACATGAGGAGAAATAACCCCCTGTCCCATATATCCAGGTTCCCTTGCTCATCATAATCATTCATCATTCTACCACATTGAATATTGTAGGGACGCCCCTAAATAGCGAAGATTTACATAGGTGGGCCAATAGACGAAACTTCCTCCGACGAATGAATGAAATATGTTGTCCCAGTGATCACATCCAAAGACCGAAATATATGTCCTGGGATTACAAAAAACTGAAACATATGTATGTCTAGGGAATTGCAACTGCCTTGATAATTAGCTGGAAGGCGCTTGGCAGGAGGGAGAAACTGAAATCCAAGCCGAAGAATAATGGTGAATGGCGAAGCCAAAAATCTCGCATGCTCTTGCTCCAACATAGTTACCGGCACAACCTTCCATGATGAAAGTGTCACCGCCAGATCCGACATGGCGCATCCAACCTTAATGCTGTCTTCAAACAACCTGGTGTAGTGGTGCACTTTCGGCCGGAGTCGCAACTATTATTTCAAATATACCATTTACCTCATCCACCCAGTGCACCAACCGCCCGTAGGTTCCAGCTCGCCGCTTCCCCGAAGATGTTCTCTCCGAATGGGCCCTCCGAATGTTGCAGACAGGCAGCCGCTCTTCTTTGTTTGCGTAAGTACGCGGCACATGTTGTAAGCTTCGTATCCCATTTCAAAGGAGGGACTCGACTGCTTTCCGCCGTTCGGTGGAACCGTAAATCTCATCACTCTTCTATTGTTGCTAGACGTAGCCGCAAAGAATTCATTTTTTTAGATTGTGACATGCTGTTTCAAGACAAAGAACTACTACAGAGAACTAATAGGGACTAAGGTTACTAATAACACTAAAAACCTTTTGCATACCAAATTAAAAGCTATTTCCCGGGATAGAGTCACGATTATTAGCTACGCAACCGCGAGCGACTGTTGGCTGTCGGCTAAAAGATGTTAAGATCTCTTAAAAAAATAACTCATTATATAATGTCTATGAAGAGAAAGAGAGCCAAGTCATACTTTATATGAGGAGGCCACATTTAGCCAAACAATGACTACATGCAATTGCTGTTGTAATTCTTTAGCAAGAGAGGTGATAGTAATCTTGTATATCCTTCAAATTCAACTTGGTTCAAATATTGAACAATAATAAAGATATGAATATAGAAGGGGGTAAGATTTCATTTTTAATTTTGAATATGGTGCCGAGAAATCTAAACCTAAGTGCAGATCTAAACGCAGTAAGTGCCTAGTAGCCTCCGAGCACAAGTTATGTAGGTGAGTGACGCAGATGCGTACGCGCCGTTTAATTTGGTTCAAGGAAATCGTGAGCAAAGCTGATATCGTTGATTATTATAGCTACTGGGTTAATCGTGAATGTGTGACTCGTGGTCTAGGCCTTAGTGTCGTTTTGTGAGGCCTTTTTTCAGAAACCCTCAGGAGGAAGCTATGCACAAGATCTTTGGTCTCTGTGGGTGAATTATGATGGAACTATAAAACTCTGCGCATTTTATATTTGGTGGGCCTTTTTTTCTTATATTATATAGCCGAATGGAGTTTACGTTGGAATAAACCTAATATTAAAATGAAAAAATGATCTTCCATTCCCACAAATTAATCAATTAATTACACCCATGATGATAAAGTACACAAAGCATTTGCGGTTTGTGATGGGTTATTCTTGCTGTTGGCGGTGTTTAAAGGTGTCATTTCAATGTGGTTTTGTGGTGGGATAACTTGAGGTGGCCGATGTTGCTTGTGTTTTTTTATTGGTAAGGTATTCCATTTGCTTTTTATAGTGCTTGCATATTTGAAATTTCCATAATTTATCATTTATATATATTTTTATTATAAATAAATAATAATTTTTATATAATTATGAATTTTATTTAAAGCAAATATTTATATTTATTTGATACATAAATATTTTTATATAATACTAAAATTTGGTATTTATTTTTTTATTTATTAAATTTAAAAATTTAAATAGTTATTCTTTATATTTTATAATTATTATTATATAAATTAAAATCAAATATAGATTTCAATATTTTTTTAACTTAATTAATAAAATTAAACAATTAAAAATATATATTTTTCAATCTAAATTTGTAAAAACATATTTCTAATAATACATTAAAATATATTTTTCAATATAAATTTATAAAAACATTATTTCAATAATAATAATAGTGCTACAATTAAAAATTTTAATATAAATTTTATGTTTCATATAAATAGGATCTAACTAAATAACCGAAATTGAATATCTACTAATATGTTAACCAATCATGATATCTTATGAAATAACAAAACTATCATAATGCTATTTTATTTAAATTTTGTAATTATTTATTTTACAAGAAAGATATGATTTCTCTCTCTCTCTCTCTATATAGAAAAATTGTAAACGACTTATCTAGGCTCACCACATATGTTATGCTCAAATGTATTCAATATTGCACTTGTGGTTTACCACCCAATCCTCCATGATTATGAGAATTTATGAGAGAAGTATCATGGATCTATGCATTTTCTAGTGAGGGGATAATGAAGTTGAGGCTCCAACCTAGTCTGCTTTAGTAGTATGCTTGCTTTTTGCAAACACGGCCCGAAATGAAAGGAAAATAACCACCATTGTGTTTGGAAGTGGAGTCCCGGGGCCTTTATGCACCATTCCCATATCCTGCTTCCCCAAATTTAAGTATCCTCTCCCATTTCAATGGGATTGTTCTAGTTCATTTTTTGCAGGTCTCCATTTCATTATCAACCTTTGTTATACTATGGGCTAATAGTCCTTCACCATCAGCTTCCATTTTGGCTACATTTTTGTTTGTGGATCTATGCTCATATACTATCTTCCTAAGAGGAATAATTCCAGCCTTAACGTCTAAGCAATACCCCTGCTTTTTTCCCTAAGTGTAGGTTATGTACACTCCCATCACTAATAACAAGCTTGAGACTATGAACTGCTGATCCGACAACATATGATGTAATGTTACTAGGATTTTGAAACCTCTCACAAGCTCATATACATTCATAGATTCATTCCTGTAGAATTAGATATATCATATAAATATTTCCTCCTCTGGGCTCGGAGGCAATGGGAAACTAGGGATCTACAAATGGAACATAATGGGTGTTAGAAACTTAGAATACCCTAAGTTCTATGCTTCTCAAATGACATTTGAATATAAACCAAGGGGAGTGGACCCTAATGGATAATTATTGTGTGGATGTGGTTAACTAATTATTTATGAAAAATAAATGAAATATTGTGAAGGTAATTATGACCGCATGAGAAAGTGAGATCACATGCCTAATCCATGAGGTGATGGAAAAGGAAAAAGACTTTTCCCACAATCTTTCAAAACTGAAAGAATATTTCTAATTTAGATTTTTGAGGAAAAACGAAAATTTCCCCAATGAAGAGGAGAAGTTGGGAAGAGGTGAGAAAATGAAATGAGGAAAAGCTTAAAGTGTGCCTTTTTAAAGAGTCCCAAACATCAGAAGCCTAGGCTAAACAGTATCAAAGCATCCCGAAATTCCCGATCGCAAAATTGGAAATGTGCTTTGGGGGAAAGTATACTTAAAATAAGCTACTCCTGCACGTATTGAGGTTAGTCTCTCTGGAGGATCTCGCCGAGGGTGAGTTATGGAGATAAACGAACCTCAAGGTTAGAGGACCGGTCATAGTAGAGATGTGCATGCATAAATTTGGAGATTTCTGTAAGTCCTAGATAACATATCCGTTTTATGAAATTTGATGTTATATTTTATTATGCAATTTATGAATTTGTGATGTTATAGTTCATTATGCAATTTATGAATTGTTATGTTATGGTGCATTATGCAAATGTTATTTGAGTACGAAGTTCAAGAATTTAATAAATCAAAGCTATTGATAGCGTAGAAATGGTTATGTAGGGATGAGCACTTATAAAGAATGAGCATAGAGATGATAGATCAATCAACAACCAATCTAATAATATGCATAGGTATAGCTTGGTTATCTTTTAAAAGGAATATTTGATTTCTGGTGTGTATAAACAGAAATGTTACAAACAAAGACTCATGAATGTAAAGAACACAAACAACTAAACCTATCATAATACTAATGATGTGGTACTGTGAACTTCAGAATCAATAACAAAAGTAAGAAACAACAACCCCTGATAGCAAACATGGGGGTTCAAGATGTCTACTGTATTCCAATGGAAAGAATTGTAAAATTTAGAATTTAAATTATTCTATTAAATGTAAGTGTAAACCTATGAAAGCAGAAGTTGAATCCCAACTTGTTGACGAGATGAAAACAATTAGTAATCTAAACTATCCAATAAGATTCTGCACTCCATTTGATTGAAGCAAGAGGAGTTGTTTCCTACTTTTCCATGGAATGGGCTTGAATCAGATCAGAGTGTCACACATGTTGAATGTTTGTAACAAGAAAATAAGGGGGGAATTCTATTGAACAATCTAGTGTGATAAAAGTTTGTGTTGAGTGGGGATTGTAAGCATATGTACAAATACACAATGAATGTAGCATCCGTGTACCATCCATATAAACTACTGGGAAAGTATTTCCGGGAGTAATGGAGGTTAATCGAGGATAGATAGATGTGTACAGAGGGATGCACACATCTATATCCGATGTCGAAACTTTAAAATGTTGAAAATTTTATAAGGCCCTAAACCTGGAACGTTGAGGAAGGGCTCTCCAGGCAATCATCTAGAGCTGGAAAAATTTCAAAGAAAACTGAGAATACAAAGTAATATATATATAGATATATAAGTCTAATAGATGGACCGAGACAGGAGGTCAAGCCCAAAAATTTTCATGGAAATTCTTATATTCCATGGCCGTCTATAAGTACTCGTAAAAAGAATTTAAACCTGATAACACTTTGAATTTGTAAGTGATTAAGTATGAAACTATCAATGTTGTCCGCGCATGTGCGAGAATATCCGAGTTATGTTATATGTGTAGAAAGTCGGGTCTCTGAGAATATCCAGTGTTATACATGTAGAGTCAGTCCGAGACGTGGACAAATGGTATCGGAGCCTGTTCAAAAAAATTGGGCAGATAGTGTCACAAAGAATCCATAAATCCATATATAAATTTTAAGAATATTACAAATATTACTTCAAGTATAGCTAAATATCTGGATATAATTTCAAGTATACATGTAATGACAGACGGCGAGAAACATTGATATGGGAGTAATATGAGGAGGTCTATAAATCAATTATTAAACCTATAATAGGTTTAAAATTGAAACCAATATCTCCTTTTAAAAATATTATTCATAAAATAATAGAGTATGGTTGTTTCTTCACTAACTATATATCCATGATGATATGTAAGTTTACAATGACATATTTAGCCATTGTCCTACTATCATCAAGTATGTAAAGAAATTGTTATCTACAGTTAAGATATTGAAACCATCTTAATAATAGAGAAAAGATCAATGTCGAAGTAATAGAGAGGAAAGGGGTAAAGGTACTACCATGAGCATGCAAGACTCTAATCCCATATGTTCTAGAGACTGCTAAGTATAAAGCTTCCAGAAGGATGATTTCCATTCTTAAAATTGCTAAACTAAGTGTTCCTTTACCGTGATGAAAAACAAGAGAAAAATTATTCATATTTATTTCCAGAAACATGTAGCAACTTAATAGACAAAGAGTAAAGGTTGTCTGTAAGGAGGTTATCTATCAAAGGAATGGGATGATGCTCTTCTATTTAAATTAGTATAAAGTGGCTACATGCTAAAAATTAGCTTACAAGGATAGATTTAGGGATTATTTAACTGTCCATCCTAAGGCATTCACCTTCCATTCACAGTTGTAGACTGTAAAAACCACAGAGTAGAAACCCCAGTTTTTAAACCCAATCAGGGTCTAAATCTGAAGTTACTTAGTCTCTACGGATAATAAAATATTTTGTCAGGAATACAATGTGGAAATTGTGCTTATATTTATAACAGCAACATGGTAGTAGGTAACTAATTTTACAGGAAACAAACAGAAAGTAAGATAGTAGAATCTTATATTCAAACTTGCACGATAAAGCATGATTCTCTTCTATATGATTATCATAATAGCTTATAAATGTATACATTTTATAATTCAGATCATCCTTGAGCCTTGAAGCAAGAGTACAAAAGAATTCAAAATATAATTAAAAGTCCCATAGTCAAGCTTCCAGAGAATGCATATAGTATACATCAAAAGAAAAATATAAATTAATGTGCCTAGGATTTAGAAATGTACTCTTACTAACTTAAAGAGTGAAGTTACCCCGTAGAGTTATTACACCGTTCATAGCAGATTTAGTATATCTGCGCTTATCTATCTCTACCCCTCAAAATACATATTATGTAAGCAAAGAATGTATGCCATATCTAAAACATAATAATAAGCAACTATTGTACACATGCATATGTGTTTGTAATCTCAAGGCGCACCTAGCCAACCATTAGAAAGATTTACCAGCGTGAATTCCAATGAACATAGTTACAGGAGCTCATACTTACCTATAAGTACCACCCATATATAAACGAAATATGAAAACCAATTTGATGTTGCTATATGAATCGAATCCCCTATATAAAAAGGGTCTATGGTGAAGGATCGATATATATTAAATGAGAATATATATATATGCGATTCCTATGTGGCACAACTAATATCTATGAAAGCCTAGCCACGGTAAATCATGACTCGTGAGTAGTTATACAATTAAGACTCTAAGTCAAAAACCTAAATTTACCCAACCCTTGAAAATAGTTCTGCCAAATATGGACTAAATCAATACTTAATGGACCTTTTCACCGAGCTATCAATTTAGTGCATGTGTTAACAACAAAATAAATATATGTTAACAATCATACTTTTAACTAAGAACAAGACCATAAGAAATTATCCTACTAGGTACGTCGAAAAATTACAAAGCGTCGATTTAATTGCAGTCCAGCAATGTACAGAAGACGACGCGTTATCAAGTAATTGGACAACTCAACAAATTATGTGAACTATTAGGTTGTTTCAAATTCGAAGTATTTTTCCAATTTAAGTCCCATCTCAAGTAGGAAGCAGCTTTCAAATAAAACAAATGAATCAGCACCAGACGCCATTAAATGGATGCTACAAGAAAATCTAAATCTATATATCGACGGTATATCTTACCTCATATCACATGGGGTCGTTGTATACATTTACTTATTTAGTCAGACAAATTAATAAAACTAGTAAGCCAAGGTACGAATAAAAGGTTAAAGAGGTTCGGATGAATTTGTAGAAGGTAAAGAAAAAAAATCAAAACGATGCGTATTTATCCAACTAACTAAGTGATTTGTGAAATGAGTATGGTTATGCATGCATGACTGGTTATCCAAGACTACCTATCATACAGGCACCAATCTATAGCCCTCCTGGAGAGTGGTATTAAAAAACGTGGATGAGTCATAGAATGGAATCAAAGGGGCGGCTCTAAGCCCGCGATCAGTCTGCAAAGGAAAAAAACCCTAAATAAAGAACGCAGAAAGAAAAACCACCCGCATTAGTCTAAAGCAAACCAAAGGTAGACTTAGTGCAAAATGGCCAAATCCTACGATCAATCCTTTCCTGAGTCAAGCGAATGCCTGATCGCCATAGAGCTTCGCATCAAATCTCCCCGAAATATCCCATCGAGGAAGATAAAACTAAAATCATAATAATCGGAGTAAGACTCCACTCAGAGTCAGCCAGTATATAAAGCGTTTCTAAAAGGGAGATAATACTTGAGATTTTTGTCGCAAGGACGAATGGGAAGGGTAGGCGAACTCCAATCCCACTCCATTTCAAACAAATCGAGATAGCCTCCAAGTTGATTTGGAGAACCACGAATCGACACCATACTACGCGTGAGGCAATAGTCACGACGAGAACAGACGCCCACTTTGCCTGCAGCACCGAGCGCCCGGGATCAAGAACTATAGGCGGTACGCGCAGATTTCCCGAGCTGACATCGCCTCCCGCAAGCGGCACGGCGCCTCAACCTCCCGGTGAGTAATACGCTATCTCTGTGGTACAAAACCTCAAATATTAGAGTGAAATCGCAATACACAATCCAGATCCGTCGAACCCTAAACAACGTGGCTATACCATTCTGATCCGGTACGCGCGACCTCCACTCCCAAAGTACAACCAAATAAACAATCTCGTACATGCGCTCGTCAATAAACTGGAAATCACTACATCTCATGAAATCTTCCAGGAATTATGAATGGTGTAACGTAGGTATCCAAGAGGCGTGGTGGTCACTCATGGAAACCTAAAATGACATCAAAAAATATAAAACATGATGATATAACTCACGTTACGAAACTAATTGCAAATATCATCAAGTAGACGCCAACACTGGACCAGGGCTGGGATTATACCTGGCTCTCAGAAAGTGCGCTCTCCAAGATCGCACAAATCACCGTTATGATGATTCACCGTCCACCATGATAAGTTTAAACGTGCCTCTAATCCATACTTCTATGGAACTGATCATAGATGACGCCACACCGTTTCCACATCTTTCGCACGTGTAAACGATTCCATAATATGTATAAGTGTAAACAAGAGGCTATAACCGATTCTATTATTATTAAGTATACTTCTCATTGATTCAATGAACTTATAAAAGTAGGTGTGTCTCAAGTTAATACAAATGATATATATATATAACCATATATGAATTTCCACAATCAACAATGTTAAAACTTTTATATGCCAGTTATATACAAGCAGGATGCTGCTAAAACTCATTACAACGATGATAATGAGGAAGGCTATACCTAAGAGTTATAAAATGTGTATATCCACACATGAGCCAAAGAAATTATCAAGGTTACATATACAGATACATGTGACATTCAAACATGTATATGGAATAAAATAGGTGACGATGGGCATCGCCCAGTCTTATCACAGAAGATAAAATATTTATAAAAATGATATATAAGGTTATGTAGTTGAGAATTTAGATGTCAATTTTAATTGTCTTATCAAATAATAACTATACATGGGTTTTGGTACTCTTTATACACATTGTGATAGAAGTTATATACTCTACAACTTTATGTGGTATAAGGAGGACTGAAGAAAAAATGATTTCAGCAGGTGCCTGGGAGAGTATGGCATTTTGAAGAATATATAAAACATTTAATGTATATAGTAGGGACATGAAATAGTATGGATATTAAATTCTAATGAATAAATTTTGAAGGAAATAAGGGAAAATATAATGATCCTGAAAGCAGAAAAAAGGAAACAATTGCATCGTAATAGAAACAACTACAAGTAATACTATAAATATAGTGACTTATTATATGTTATAATGTTAACTTTGTTGATTTGTATAATGATAATATTCAGAAAAGAATGAGGAATTAGTTCAAAGCATTTAGTAAATTTAATTTATGCTTCACGATTAGAGTATATGTTACAAAAATTATCAGGAATATTAAAAGTGAACTTACCTTAAAAGTTGTAAAGAAGTAGAAGGACATATTTTACCATATGGTCGAATATTATTACTTCCTAATTATGGTTAAAAAGAGAAATAACACTATTGTAGAGATTAAGTGGTAAAAGGAGAATGTTGAAAAAAATGATTGAAAATTACTGTTGATGAGGTCTAAGATTACATATTTGTTAATTAAAGTATTTTTTGTGATAAACATATTTTAGCTCATATACATGGAAATAAGGGAAGTGGTAAACTTAATATGAGTTATAAACCCAAATAAATAGTTGGTTTAGTAATTAAAAGAATAGATTGGGGCATTAAATAATGTAATGCAAGTGGTGTGGATTCCTACATTGAGTTATGAATAAAGGAAAATGAAGGGATAAATCAACTTTTCCTGTGAGAGTTAGCTAGGTAGAATTGAAACCTAACAATTGTTTTTTTTATATACATGGGAAAATGATTATGAAAATGAGCATGCATGGGTAAAAATCCAATGGAAAAAAACAATTAAGGTAAATGTATAAATTATAGAATACTTTGAAAAAAGGAAATTGTGTCAAATTCAATCTTGACATTCTCATAGTAATATTCACAATGTGATGAAAATAATAGTGATTACAATTATTCACACTATAAAATTTTGTTGGGGTAAATTTTATTTAATTTAATTTTCCTCAGCCGTAACCAAAGACCGAAATAGTGTGAAATCACACAAACATCGATCGAGAGAAAGAAGATGAGATACATTTGGACTTGGGTGTGGGGAAACCCATCAGCTCCAAATTTATTCACGTAAGTTTTGAACTAGTGGATACAATTCATAAAAGAGATTAGAGGCAATCATGAGAAGAAGATGAAATTGTAGAGATTATTAACGAAATTAAGACATTAATTAACTGATTGACGAATATGAAAAACAAATGATAAGACATCAGCGCATATGAACTATAGGCGGTGTTAATAAACATGTATGTGATAATCGTTTTTCATTTATGAAAAATAAATGAAAAGTGTAAATTGGCGCTAATGGCGGTAACAGAAAGGTAATTTGAATCTGATAGAGAAAAAAGGTGAAGATAACTACCTAGAAAACCAGAAAAAGTTGAATCGACTGCTATGGAGTGTTAACTATCGAAAAACAAGAAAGGACAAGGAGTGTACTAGGCGCACTAAACTATGAACCCAACGTTTGGACTAACAGCTAATTTTGCTATTGAAATGCGGTAATGTTGTTGTGGATTTATAAACAAAAATTATATTACTACATTGGTAAGAACTTGTGGATAGAATCGAAATAAAAGATCTTCACAATTTCAGTAAAGAAGTAGAAGAAACCAACCAGATAAGGTATCAAGAATATGGAAGCAGAAGAGACTACTGAAACGAATTTGAAGACCAAGAAGAAATCTTAATAAGTTAGAAAATCATGTTAAATGTAACAATGAGGAAGGTGTTGGAAATGAGGAAACTTACCGCTTTCGAAATTAGCCCTATCATTGCTGGTTAACTCATATGTTTCATGGTCCTTGTTTAAAAAATTGAGACTTTAAGAACATGATGCTTCAGATTGATTAATGTGGTTCAGGAACTTAAGAGAATTTCTCTAGTAGGTCGTCAAAGACGAAAGTGAAGTTGAAATTGAATCAATCAACGTTGTATGAGATAGAGTAAAGGTGGAAGCACTTTATCAAGCAAAAGCCATAACAGAAGCTAAGATGATGGAACAACATGCAGAATATGTTCAAAAAATAAACTATGATATTGTCAACAATTTATGACCTGAGCTTATTTTCTAGGGGAACATGTAATCTCAGTTCATGCAAGTTTTTAAATTGATATGATTGAACAGATAAACTAGTGTATGGACCCCAATGGATAATTATCAGGTGATGTGGTTAAATGATCATTACAGAAAAATAAATAAAATAAGTTGTGTATGCATCATGACTTTAGATGAGAAAGAGATCATGCTGAATCCATGAGGTGATGGAAAAGGAAAAGACTTTCCCAAAATCTTCAAAAATCCTCAAAATTATTTCTAATGATTTTTGAGAAAATCTAAATTTCAATGAAGAGAGACAAAGAGGAGAAAAAAATAAAGTCATAAAAGCTTAAAGCACAGAGTCCTAAACAAGCTTAGGCTAAACAGAAGAAGATCTCAAATTCCACTGTATCTTGGAAACAAAGCAGAAAGTATAGCTTAAATAGCTACCCAGAACATTGAGGTTAGTCTGTTCTTGACAGATCTGCCTCTGGGCAGTTATGGAAAATCCGTAACCCAGACATGGGGATAACTGTCATAGTAGAGATGTGCATGCATAAATTTAGATTTCTCGTAAGTCCGTATTAAACATATCCCTCGTTGGGGGAATTTGATGTTATATTCATTATAAAATTTATGGAATTGTGATGTTAGTGTCTATTGCAATTTATGAATTTTTATGTTATAAAAAGACAGCAAACATAGATTGAGTAATGTCAGTATCATGTAATTGCAAACTAAAGCTATCAAGAAGAGAGACAAATGGTTGGGTGTAGGGATGAGCACTATAAAGAATGAGGTTAGAGATGATAGATCAATTGAACAAATTGCCCAATCTAATAACTATGTAGGTATAGCTTGTCATCTTTTTAAAGCAATATTTAATTTCTGTGTATAAACAGTGAAATGCTAATAAAAAAATCAGCACTCATGAATGGCAGTACCAAACAACTAAACCAGATTATATCATAACACGATGGGCACACCTCAGAACCACAATTAAAGTAAGAACAACAAACTTGGGTATAATCATAAAGATGGGGTTCCAGATATTTACTACTCCAATGGGCAGAATTGTAAAATAGAATTAAATTATTCTATTAATGTATAAACCTATGAAAGTATAATAAGTTTAACTGGAATCATGATCTATGACTAACTAGAAATTAAATCATCCAAGAAAGTATTCTTCTACTCATTTGATTGAAGCAAGAGGAGTCGTTTTCCTAGTTTTCCCATGGAAATGTGCTGAATTCGTGATCAGAGTGTCACACATGTTGAAACACTTGAACAAGAATAAGTGGGGGAATTCTATTGAACAATCTAGTGTGTGATAAAGCCAGGTGATGTGGATTGTGCTACAGAAGGCTAAATTAATGAACAGAGCATCCGTGGCATCATCTGGAGAACTACTGGGAAAGTAGTTGGAGAAATGGAGTGTTGTTCAGGATAGAGATATATACAGATGCACATGACTACACTCAGATGTCGAAACTTCTAAAATGTTGAAATTTTATAAGGCCCCGCAACCGGAACGTTGGAGTAAGCAACAGCAATCATTCAGAGTTAGACAAAACTCTCCAAAAGAAAAACCTGATAGCAATAAAAGTAATATATATATAGATATATAAGTCTACTTAGATGACTCAGAAGAGGGAGGTCAGCCCAAAATTTTTTCATGGAAATTTTGGTATTCATGGTCGCCTATAAGTACTGAAAAGAATTTAAACTCTGACATGAAGAGTGAATTTGTAAGTGATTCAAGATAAACTATCAATGTTATTCAAGAGCAGTTTAGAATATTCTAGTTATACAAAGGGGCAAAGTTGGGTCTGGAGAACTGAAAGATAAGATATGTAGAAAGTCAGTCCTGAGAGAGGATAAAATCCAGAGAAAATGAGAAGTTCTCACCTCATGATCTGTCCTATTCTCTATCACTACGTATTTCTGAAATACTTTGAATGATCCAAATGCATTCAGAAGTTGATCACTAAACTAGTCTCATCCCTCCTCATTTTCATCTTTGTCCTTCTTTGGCCTTCATTTCTTCAGCATCTATAAGATCTTTCATTACATTATTCACCACCTCTATGATCCTCTGTATTTGTTCAATAGACTAGTTTCTGCCTATCCAGAGTGAAGAAATGGTGGTTTCCAGGAATGGGCACATGCTAAGTTTATCCTCACCAGGGTACCTTTATTTCTCTCATTTCTTTAGAGCTCGGAGATGTCATTTTGTTAGTATATGTATCTTCACTTCACCTCCCTTAATACTTATGATATTAAGATATACACCGATTAAGTAGAAATGTGGACATACATCTTCATTAATCAGATGAAGCTCAATTCTAGGATTTGTGAGAACAGGGTATTCAAGGTCGAGAATACTGTAATACATTTCTCTATGGAGTTTACTAGTTAGCAAAGGATAATTTAGTTGCTCATTTTAGATAGGAAATTCATCAAAGATTTGTGAGTTTTATCCCACTTATTGAATATATTGTATGCACAAGAAAATTCCATTATTATTGTAAAGGTGGTTTTTGGTCTCAACTTCACCTCTACATGGCGGATCATAGAAAGAGAGTGTGTTGTTCATTTTATGGTGCTAATACTTTGAAGTCACTATGTCTCCAATCCCATCGCACAAGATTATAAGAAAGTAATAAAGATCCCACAAAAAGGAGGTAAGGAGAAGGTTCTCTGGAAGATCCTCTTTGGGATTAGTTAAATGTCTTATATCTGTTTTTCTATATATTTATAGTTGCTATTAATATAATTTATCTAATAGTAGTATTTTTCTTCTTTAGACAATCATAAGCCTAATATGTTTATGGAAACTAATCATTTTAGACCTTCAGGTTCCTTTTTGGTTTTACATATTATCTTGTGACGAGGATGTTTTCCTTCCCCTGCAGACCCATCTCTCTTTTGTAATATTATACTTTATCAGACTACATTATTTTTTCCAAACTTATCAAAAAAAGGAGCTATGGTTTAATACCTAATTCTTAAATTCATTCTATCTAGCATAAATGTCAGAGTGGATCTGTAATAGTTGAAAAATGTTTTTTATGTGGTTTACGGTTTTTTATCTACTGGGATGTCTTCTATGTTTGATTTAATTTGTTGTTAATATATTTGTCCAGGTGCCAACGTGACATTCTACACTATTAAAATTTTTTCCATGTTATTTGAAAATAATCCATGTTATTAATAGTTTATATATCATCATTTTTTTAATCAAATCTAAATATCGTTAATAATATAAAAGATGTACACACTAAATTCCTTAATATTTTTAGTAGCTGGTACCTTTTTCATAATATGTATGTAGATCAACTCATTAATTTCTTATTTTAAAATAATTATTGTATAAAAGAAAAGTGAAAAATATATTAATGTGGGACATTTAATAGTGAATTTTTAACAACTTAATACTATCAAAACATTCCATCTTATTGCATTCCAAGGTATATCTTATAACGTAACAATTACATAATAAATTTAGCCTTCTTATGTATGTATCAATTCAAACAGTAGGATATAAGATAAGCACAAGTTATAGTGTTGATCTTCATGATGCATTAGTATGACAAAACATGGAAATGATGATAATATGTGTTTATTGGATGTACTCATGAATTAATTTTATATATTGCAAGAAATGAAGCATAGGGAGTCAAAATTTTTGATTTGGGAATCAAGAATTTTTTATTATTAACTTGCATATAGAAATATGTGCATTATCTTATTAGTAATGTTATTTTTAGTAAATAAATTTATGATTCTTTCGTGTTGATTAATAATGAACGATCTTTTCAAATATTTTATACAAATATTATTCTTATAAAATTTATTTTCAAAAAATAATGATATTTTATATATTTCAAAAAATAATAAGATATTATAGTCTTTAAATTATAAAGTGTCATACATTATGATGTGGCTATAACATAATAAAACAGTCTATTATTTATTATACATCTTGTACTAGTATACTATATATTCTCGAAAAATAAGTTAATATATCAAATAGATTAATCTAGAATTTATTTGCAATTAAGACTTTAAGATGAGTTAGATGAAATAATGAATGACAAGACAAATGTTATATGTGTACTTAAATTTAGATAATTAGATATGTGTTGTTTTATAAGTTATGGATTTAGTAATCTATTTAAAAACAAAAAGAGCGGAGATATTGATATACACTAAAGCTCAAACCACCAAGTCTTTATTGTATTTAAAAACCGAATAAAAATACATCATTCAAAAAACTTGATCCGTTCGGAGAAAATTTTTTGAATTAGAAATGTGCATGAATCACAAATATGTATCCATAGTTTTAAAGGCAACGTTCCTAAAATGTACACATGCAATTTTAAGCAATATTGACACAACTCTATACTCACATCACTAACGCCTTAGTTGAATAGACTCTAACTTTAGAGATGAGTATTCATGTGTTATGATTGGCCAAACGCATATGTTTATTTGCATTCAATCTTTCCGGATGTTAGAAGAAGGGACTAAAATAAATCGTGTTCAGTGTTATCAGAGATAGTGTAGTGGAAAAATAAATCAATCATTCAATAAGAATAATTAGAAGCAAACCAAATTGCTGACTTTTATTTCATCACGTTCATTCTAATATTTTTTATCATTATTTTTTTTCATTTGAATATACATTTACAATTAATAAAGTATAAGATAAAATGTGATCTTCTTTGATCACCTGGATAGGCCAATCTAATTATTGAGTTAAATGGACGTTGTAACTTCAGTTTACAATATAATATCAAATTGGCAGTAATTTTTTAATTCCAAGTATAATAATATATCTAAAACTTGATGAAAATAGGAACTATATTCATTTTAATATCTAGCCCCACATAATCTTTAAATTCTATTTTTTTCAATTTTCCAGTTTCTTTAAACTTAACAAATTGAAAACAACTATGCTAAGCACATATGTCATTAACCAATTTATATGTTATTATAATTATATGTAGATCCTATGTTGTCCCTCATCATGACTAGGCATCCATGTGTTTATTTTAGCTTAAGGTCCTTTATTTCCTCCTCCCCCGCCCATTGTATATCTCTGTGATACATTGATACTGTAACACATGGTTAATAGTGGCCATAGTTATAGTTGGCCTCTGTCTGTTATTGCTTGAAAGAAAAATAAATATTTCTTAGGATTAAAGTCTCTTGTTTTCCATTTATAGGGCCTCAGTACCATATGTGTTTTTCAAAAACTCCTGTAATAATTCCTTATATTATATACTCACATGGAGACTAAAGACTCATTAGAAAAAAATAGTATAGTTGAGCTAGTAGTTTATGTTCTTCTGGGCACTGAGACAATTTTCTTTTGTGTCTAAGTTCCTGTTCTCCTATCTAATGCATGGATATATAGAGACCCATTTTTAATGTGAAAAAATATAAATATAGAAAGGACCCCATGAGGACAACATCCACCATAGAGGCTTTGTGATTGTTAAGGACTACTACAGAAACTTGGATACCAAAAATATTCAACAAGTTCTAAAACTAATGTCTTTGTTAATCATGTGTGCCAAACATTTAGAGCACATGCAATGGTGTCTCAAACCCACCCAATGAAATTAAGGTCAGAATTTGAGGCTCAAGACGTAAAATGGTGCCAAACATGTGTCAAATACACCAATATACCACTTTAATGATAAATGTTGATTACTTATAAAGGATATGTGCATGTCTTAAGGGCTTGTTCCTACCATTGATCTCATGATGAGGTTTAAGATAAAATAACTTTTTTATCCCCTTCATTCATTTGAGGTGTTAATAGACCAATATTATCATAAAACATACACTAAGGAAGTAATCATATTCTAGTGGAAATAAATTATTAAAGACAATGAATCATGCTATGAAAAAAATTGGTTAGGCACAAAGTTGTTGTTTTTTTCCACCATGTACATAGTTCCAAATCCCCATATGTGTTGCAAAAACCTCCTAATGGTTAATATATCCCCACTTAAATAGAAGAATTACATGATCTTACAAACACACTTTATGTGGCTATTAAACCTTTTATTCAATGTTAATAACATTATATGAGTTTCATTTTAAAAAGATACTTATTTTTCATCCCTTATCCATGGTATGAACTTAGACCAAATTTTATTATCTAAAACATCTTAATGGAGCCTAAGGTCCCCCTATAGAAAATGTCATATTTTCCCAATGTTACTTAAGAACACATGGAGTAGACATTTATCCTCAAAAGATTTAAATAGGGACTTACCACCTACATGTTCTTCACCATGTTAGAATTCCCTTAAGTGAACTAGCAGTTAACAAAACCCTCCACATATGCTCAAACATGTGATTTAATTACGATATCCCACCAAAGGTAATAGATCCCCAGAGGAGATCTTCCATGTAGGTTTGGATGGCATCCATATCATGGCTTCAAAGGCCCTTGTTTTTCTCATCTCATTGATTGGGGTCTGAGCATCTGCTCTAAAAGCATATTATTGATGCCCATTTTCAAGTCAAGCAGATTTTTTGAGATTGGGAATAGGTCCTTATTTCATCCCACATCAGAGTAAAGGCGTTACTAAACTTAACATGTGTTGTAAAAATATCCTAATGTTTCGATCCCACCAAGACACTCAGAGATACTTTACTGAGAACTTATATGCAGGTGTATGCATTTCTGCTTACATGCACTAGGCTTTGCTAATATTGTTTTTAAGAATAAAAATATATTATTTCCTTCATGAAATGGTATAGTAACAAAACTTTGTTTTGTACTTAAAAACGATGGTGAATATGCTAAATATCTTAATAAAGGCAAAGATATAATATAAAAGTATTACATGGCCTTTTTAAGGACACCCACAAATTAAGATTGACCTTAAGAAAATTTAAACAGACTAACACCTATTTGTCCTTCCCTAGTTCAGTGTTGAAGTTCTTCGCATCATGTGGCAAATCCTCCTAATGATGATGAGGCTTAACCCAAGGCCTTTAGTATAAATATGGCCTCAAACTTGAACAGGTTCTCTCCATATCCCAAATAGGCTAAATATTTTTTAAAGAGTATCCATGTGGAATTTATAGGAAATTTTCTATATTATTGAGCTTGAGATTATTTTTTTAAGGCATAAGGCACTGTTTTATCACAAATCACTATGTAGAGTCCTAAGACACATTGTTACTAGTGAAAAAATTATGAATGGTTCCCATATCCTAGTTAGAGGCATTTTTTCTTGGCCTATTATGGGAAGTAGATTCATTTAGGGACCTAAGGCTGATATTCTAACCATTGGTAGTATAAGCCTAGTTCTATTTTGTGTTGTAACAACCTAGTTACCAAAAACAACATGATCCGAACAAAATTTAAATAGGACCCAGCACCTATGTTACCTCTAATTATGTTTAAGGTCTCTGAGCACTGGTGTGGTTGTGCAAAAAATCTTCATATATCAGAGGCCAACCTGAAGGCGAAGGAAATAAACGTGGTTCTTGGAAACTTGAACATGTCTTCCATATCCCAACCAAAAAGGAATATCTTCTAAAAGAGTGATACATGTGATATGATAAAGAATTTTTCTTAAATAGCTGAGGATTGAGATTATTTTTTAAGGCCCCAATGACCTTTTTTAATCCCTAAATATTAGCAGAGAGTCCTAAGACACATTGTTACTAGAAAATTTATAATGGTTCCTTGCCATCTCCATGACATTTTTCTTGGCCATTAAGCATGAAAGGGATTCATTTTGGACATGGGGCCCTTTATTCTTAATCCACTGGGAATGGTATGGGCCCTTAGTTACCATTTATGTTACAAAGAAAAATCCCTCAGCCATTGTGTAAGCTCCTACTCAAGTTTTACTATGAAAAACATATGAGTGGTGCCAAATGATTTTATAGGTACTAACATGTTAGTGATGGATATCCCATAGAAGGGAAATGATCCCTGTATAATATTTTTGTGGTGATTTAAGGATTTATTCACATATATCATTGACATGTATAAGCCTTACTTTGGACCTAAGGTTGTTGTTTTCTTCCCTAACCTGCTAGTGAGATCAAGACCCATTATTATTGAAAAAAAATATTAATATGCCCAAATATTTTTCCAGAATCCAAAAAGGCAATACTAAACCAAGCTTCACCCTACTAAAGATAATGAAATCTTATGAATTATTTCTATGGTGGTTCAAGTATTAGTTCACGGCTATTTAACTCAACAAAGTATTTTCTTAGGATAAGGCCATTTTTTACCCTTATAATAATATTTAAGGTAAGAATACTCCTTTGTTATTCTAAAAATGTTTACATCCCCATATTCATAGTTATCTTTAATTTTCGATTGAAATTAATCTATGAAAAATATTCATTTAGGGGAACAAGGACTTTTTCTTCTCCTCGCTTACATTAATGTTTTGATACACATTATTTTTATATAAAATAGATCGATGATGGTCATATCTCACGAAATATTGATGGATTTTATTATTTATGAATATTTTTTCTTTCATTTAGGTTCAAGGCCTTTATTTTCCTCCCATAGCCATGATAAATTCCCCGCCTTAAATATGTGTTGTGATAAAACTCTTTATGTTTCCCTCTTATCCTCACTAGTCTATAATACCCTTAGAGGGGAGCATATGGTACTTTTTAGATCTCTGCAGCCATTGAGCTGTAAACTCTAATTTTGGGCCTAAATCCCTTTGCTTTCATCATCTCGGCCATGATATAGGTCAAGAGACACATTTTTTATCTCGTAAAACACACTACTAATGCCCAAGCTCCCTCTGAAGGATATGAATCCCTAGAGAGATATGTTTGTGGTTCAAGGCTTTCTTCATGGCCATTGGACTCGAGAATATTTTTGTGTGCTGAATACCATTATTTTCCTCCTTCTCATGGTATATGCCTAAAGCGAAATTTTTTATTACATGTAAAGAATATGTAACATACCCATAACCTCAGAGGTAAATGCATGGAGTTAGGAATCAAGTTTCCATATTTACGAATGTAAACTTTATAAATTATCCAGAGTATTTCCTGATAACCATTTAAATACCCATCACATCACTTAGAGAACAGTTTAATAAAAATCATAGTGAGTTACAACAAATCCATTAATTGTCCTTGTTATAGTGAGTACAACTTAAATTTTACTATAACTATGCATCGATCCCATTGATCATTTTAATCTGTGTTAAGAGATTCACTCATCGATAATATAAACATCACATCATGAAAGAAATTAACATCAATAAAACGAAGACAATGAACAATCACATAAATAGATGACCGATAATTTGTTCCTGATGAAAACCAGCAAATGTTTAATTTTATTATTAAACACCTTGAGGGTTAACAATTTCACTCAATGTTGTAAGGGCAATCATCCTGTCCATTGTCATAAAAACTACATAGAAAAATAATTCAACGAAAAATAACTAGCTATAAGTTTATTACAATCAATGATACCATTTAATTCTACCTAATCATCACCCTACTTTTGTAGTTAGACTCATAGTGATTCATCGAAATTGGAACTACTAAACCTGCATGGACTAACAACTCTTTATCTTCCACAATGTTAAACTTGAAAATCCTTTTCTGGGATCCTCATGCATTATCACAATAAGACACTTGATATCATGATTAGATAAAATATTAACAAAATCCATAACCAACTTATTTGTGACACTTCAACAAATATCAGGTATGCATGTATAAAAAATAACCACATTGACATTAATTTCCTTATTCATCATTTCACATGCATTAGTACCAAATAAATCACTATCAAGCATCCTCTTCTAACAAACACTAATAAAATCTTAAGCAATTTCATATTATTTCCAAAAGAAAGCTAACATACTATATAATAATACTGTGCATGCAAATGCATAACAAGATTTCAAGATAACTATCCCAACAAGCAAATTTCTCATTTTTTCCTACTTATGTTTTATTTAAAGTGGATTAATGCAATAGATGTTATACTTATGCATGTGAATACATGTTCTTTTCCTTAAAACATATTTTCCACCCAAGATCTATTCATAATGGTTATTATGTATAAAATTGCCAAACTCTATTTCAAACAAAGTTAACATATAAGTTATAGTTTTGTGCATGCAATAACATATCTTGTTCTTCTTGCATGTAAAACATATATTTCTTTCCAAAAGAAATTTGAAAAAATATTTCATGGAAGAATAAACACATTTCTTTTCCAAGTAGTCAAACTCAGATACCACTTATTATTATTTCACATGCAATTTGTAATGACATTTCCTCTATCCAAAAGATATAACTCAATAACTATGCATAATGTTCTCCCAAAATAAAGCACACTAGCTAATCCCTTTAGCCTTATGCAAATACATTATTTGTCCAAAAGAGGGCTAATACAATAATATTATGTGATTTCATCTTCGTTTTCTCTAAAGCTAATACCTCAACCATTTTTTCCCATGCATACAAGCATATATGTTTTCTAAATAATCTACATAATAAAGTACATGTGATTACCATTTTTCTCCAAGAATCTAATCCAATAATGCATACAATGACATATTTTTCTTCATTCATTTTGAAGAGTTTGGCACACAATAATTATTTTCGCATACAACTATGTAATGTCTAAAATAAAAATAGGCTCAGTAGGAAATATCTAAGATATTCCACTATGGAATCACAGCAATATGGAATTACACCAATAGATCTAAACCAAGAGATAGACTAGTAGGAATTTATTGATGCACTCACCTTCACAAGAAGGGTGAAATCCAGAGGCTTCCGGCCTGCCTGCATTCTCGTCTATAGAAGAATGGTGAAACATAACAAGTGTGGGAATGACACAATTCTTCTTAGATTTTGCTGTTTGAGGAACCTGATCTACAGATCTAAAACATCCAAAAGAGAAGCAAACACCAAATCAAGGAAGAAGGGAACGTGACTCTTAAAAATCTGCACAGGCTCAAGGAGGATGCTGTATAAGAAAGCCAGTGTGAAAATAACGCAGTAGAAGGGATGTGGTTTCTTATTTTAGCTGTGTGGGACTCAGAGTTTCATAAAAATAAATGAGTTTAGAGGGGGTTTAAACAGATTCACAATCAACACTAGCCAAATCGGCCAAAGGAGAGAGCCGGTAAATAGGAGAAACCCTCCTTTTAGAATTAAGTAATTTTTGCTGGGAAGACACTCTGAAATAGTCACTAGACTCCTGCGCCACAGTATGATCAATAAATCAGATCTATAATCAATTTCCTTTTGTAGAATCATTGATTTACTTAAGCAAGAGCAAGAATCCTTCATAAATAATAGCAAACAAATGGAAAGATGCGTAAAGACCGACAAGATTTTTTGTATGAGGAGTCAACATATAGGTTAATATTCAGATTCATTAACTGATATATGGTCGAAACATCAGATCCATACCAGACATGGAACCACTCAAATTTCTTCTTAACAAGACCTTCGTTTTACTGCACACGGCAACAAGTGTAGATCTAGCTTTTTAATACAATCAATTTTTCGGATGTGTAGGTTCAATCATTATAGAATCATGGCCCATAAGAAAATATTTTCAAAGAATATGGTTACTCATCTCTTGATGCATGCTTGGAAATACTCTCTTCCTCTTCCTTGGCTCCATTCTCCATGTATCTTCCCTTCCTCTATTTCCCTCATAGTCTTATAATAAATAGCATTAATAGAATGGAATAGATTTGCAAATCATAAAAGTATTCCAACTTTTTCCTAAATCATAAAAGAAATCCATCTTTTCTAAATCATAAGCATTCCAGTTTTTCAATCATAAAGATCAAATTTTTTCTAAATCATAAAATAATCGATCTTTTCTAAATCATAAAAGCATTCCGTAAATTTTTCTAAGTCACAACTAATCCATAAATCTCTCATGCTTATTTTTAAAGCTATATTTTTTTTCCCTTGGTGGGAGAAAATATCATTTATCCATACTTTCTCCAAATTCATTATCTATTTCAAAACCAAACTATTACTCATTATTTCTAAAACTATAAAATATACCAACTTGGAAATATAATTTATTTCCATGGTTAATTAATTTAGTTATAAATAAAATAATTAAGAAATAATTCTTCCAATATTCTTATAATTAAGAATTACAAGAATATTCTTCATAATATCAATATAATAATTAATAATATTTAATTATTTAATAAACCTGCAATTTTATGAGAGTTGTCACATTTTACTAGGATATTACATAAAGATGTTTATTAGCCCAATATTATCTACATATGACAAAGAGCAATAATGGTACCTAAGATCCTCTAAAGAATCCATATACCTAAATAGGATTTATGTATGGCTTAAGTCCTTGTTCATAACCATCAACATGTGGAAGCTTTGTTTTAAATGAATATTTTTTTCTTCCCTTGTAAATGGTAGAGAGATCCAAGGCACACATTATTATGAAAAACACATTAATAATGCCAAAGAAATCACTATTAAGGCCCAAAGAATGCTAATATATCCAAATAACTCCCTAGATTACATATCGCTAAGGAGGACTTCATTGCTAGCCTCAGGGTCTGATCATGTATAAAAATAAATAAGAGTTGTTTATTCACTAAGACTCATTCTTTCCTTCTCACAACCATGGAAGAGGTATTAAGGACCCATCTTATTGTGAGAAAACATACTAATGTTGTCACTTTTGTCTCAAAAATATTTTTAAATATCCTTACAAGGCCAACAATCCCAGTAAAGGGATTATGATTATGATTAAATTCATTTTTCATTTCCATTGAGCTCAATAATACTCATTTTGGGCACAAGGCCTTAGTTTTTTCTCACCTAGACACATGATATAAGTCCCAACCATGCTAAATACCTTGATAAGAAATCATAATGTCAAAAACCTATAATCATCGACTCATAGTTATAATCACAGTTATGAATTACCTATAAAGACTTTATGTGATGATGTTTTATAGGTTTTAGTGATCAATGGAAGAGTATATGAAATTAAGAATGATAGAAGGTGGAAACAATTATGTAAGGATTAAGGGTGACAATAATATGGTAACATTATGATATGTTATAGGGTATTATATTTTGCTACAAAAGGAATATACATATTATATAATTCATAGCTACTTTTATTAATGTGTATTTGTTATATATAATGGTATACCCCACAACATAAAAATAAATGACAGACATCACCATCTATAATCTCAGACTTTAAAATATGATATACATGGTGGTTAACAACCGTATTTCTTATGGGAAAAGTTGTTGCAAACATTTATTGTTATTTTTGTGTGAGTGGAAGAAAAATATTATCCATATCTTTTTCAAGCCATGCATTATTAATTAGTTTTCAAGAATGTATTCATGAAAGTGAAACTAGTGAAAAGGTCAATTAAGGAGAAGTGAAAAGGAAGATAATTCATAAGAATGTATTAAGGAAAGTGAAACCAAGTGAAAAGGCTAATTAAGGAAGTGAAAAGCAGTTGCTGGGTGAATACGTTAATAATGACTTTTCATAAAAAGAATACCATCACCCCATCGTGGAAGGAATTGCCTCCACATGAGTGCTATAACAACCGCCTCATCACCATTTAACTAATACCTCACTAACAAGTTGACATAATGTTTTTTTCACTTGTCTCAAAAACATTAATTCCAACAAAACATAAATATAAGAAAAAAATTTAATATTATATTATAAGAAGAAAAAAACATGGATATTGGAATGAATCCATTATTGCTAACAACTTTCATTAGAAGATCTCAATACATATATAAAATATCATCCTTTAAGTTCAATTAAGAGTTGGTAATAAATGAAAATAAAATATTAGAAAATATTTTAATGATATTGTGGATCCAGACGATAAGGGAAGAGAGACGTATACAGTGGAACTATAAACTAACATGGCCTAGTGAAACCTGTATTTTGGTTTATTAAGGAAAAGGGTAGTTTTGTAATTGGGCATAATATTTTTCTTTTGAGAATATGGGGTGCATGGTGGATGCCAACACTTAACAACCCTAAATTCTAAATTGAATAGTTAAGTGATGTCAAATTTATGGTAACATCGTTAATCATGGGTGATAGTACAATACAACCGTGTTTCTCACATGGGAAATAGTTGGTTATAAAGTTAGTTGTCACATAGTATGACTATTAGTGGTGTTTAATTGAGATAAATCAAATATTGTATGAGTCTAAAATTATATAGGAATATACATCACACAATATTTTATTTACTAACTTTGAAATGAAAAGAGTTTAAAAGGGTTATTCAACCTAAAATAATTCTCAATTATAGAGGAAAGGGTCAAACTATATAGCTCTTAGAAAGTAATGTGTAATGGGAAATGAATTTGAGTCAATTTTATGTTACATGAATGAGTTCCATTGAATTAAACTGATATTAGACTAGCATGTTTTGTAGCTACAAACCAATGATGACAAAGATGATATACACCAAATACATGCATTGTTTTAAGAAATAAATCAATAAAGAAAATAATTATGGTCCTATGGTATTTATCACAAAGTTAAAAAAATTTCATAATCTAATTGGGAATATGGTTGTATTCCAAATATAGGCATGATTACCCCTAATTTGATTATTATAGTGTCGTATTCAACAATGTTTGTGTGGAAAAGACTCATAATTAGATGTTTGATCTTCCAGAGGGGAAGGTAGTAGTGAGCTATAATAAATAAGCCGTAAGTTTTGAAATGTACTGGTACATACTAAAAAGAACATACAGCAAGGAACTCCATATGAGCACCCTAGGTAGGCAAACACATATATCTTAGCTGAAACATATCACTTATGGTCACATACTATAGGCACTATATATTAAGGCTCCATAAAGTGTATCAACTTTTGAAAGAATCAATTTCCTAAGGTCTAATAAGAGAGGTCATTCCCAATTTCATTCTAGGTGTCTTCACTTCATTGAGGGTAAGAATTCATGAAACCACATGTGTCTAATAATAGTGCCATTTTCTTCCAATTTATAGAAGTTGCAGAATTTCCTCACTTCCTTGAGAGTAAGTATCGATGAAATATTATGTTGTGCAGAATCAATTCACAATATGAGGTAGTGAGAGGAAATTTTGGGCTTAGTATTTTTCTATAGGAATTACCAAAAGCAGCAAGACTTCAAATAGATAATTTTTATAAAAAACTGATAAGAATAAATAATAATAATAATAATACAATAACTACTAGGTCACCGCCAAGCCAGACACCAAATCGTGCAGAGGACCCCTGTGTGTGGGACAAGGGAATCACCCACACAGTGATTTGACTCTTAAGTATAAGACATATATACTACCTCTAAGCTTTCTTTGAAAGTGTGACCTCTTAATAGAAATATAATTTAAAATTAATTTAAAATTTATTCAAATAATTTAATTTAGAAAAATTAATTTTATTAAAATTTTTATATAATAAATTATAATTAATAATTTTAAATATAATTAAATAATTAATATTTATGTCGTAAGGCGCTACCATATTTGAAAGCAACTCTCCTAACTTCCACTTTATGTATTATTGTTGACCGCTGATCCATTGCTAATCATCAACAATGGTTTGCCATCAGATTAGAAACGGCTTGAAAAATAAATTATTATTATTAAACTAAAAAATGAAACATCCATATATCTTCATTGCTTGGAATCCGTAAAACCAATTCTTGATTTAAGTCATTAACTAAACTAAAAATAATATTAACTATATAGAAAAAGGCTTAGATAACTGACTAAGTCCATGTCTTCTAACCTATGACTTTGTTTATTGAAATACCCGATGTACCTCAAATTGTTTAAAATTGAATTAGCTTTTGCATATGCTTTATCAATGGTTTGACCGGCATGCAGCTGACTTCCTGGTGTTCTTAAAACCCAATCGCTCATTGGACAAGTGTAATGCCTCTGCGTGCTACAATTCTGTGATCCTGATTGAATTCTCCGAGAGGCACCAACACATTTGTGGCTTACTAGTTTCAGCAGGGAGGAAGATCTATTATGGCAGCTCTTTAGTTCCCAAATCGCCTATTGGAAAAGTAAATTCCTCCTAGTTAGAATTCAGATCTCAGATTTCAATTTTACAGTAAAACTAAATATATTTTTGTATGTTTATTAGTTTTATATCAGATCTATTGGTTAATTGTTATTAAGTATGCTTATTTTCTTTTTTTAAAGGTTTTCTTTCTCTCTCTTCAGAATTCATCCTATTTGTAATATACTGTTCTAATGTGACCAAAAGGGGTCTTTATATTTTTAATTTATGTTGACAGAGGAAGCCACCAATAATGCATCCACAATGTAAACGCTGCATAATGGCCTTAATATCTCAGTCATTTGAAGTGGATGACTATTATAACTCTGAGGCTCTACCAGAGTTGGTTAACAACAACATGATCGTTTTATTAATAATGGTCAGAGGATGTTATAATCAATCATGACCATGTTAAATGAATGATTTTAATTTGACAAATTGCCTAGATTACAAAAAATCGTGAGAGTATTCTTCGAACCTTAAAGTTATTGGAATACCACCTTACACATGGTCCAAAAAGTGTTTCTATGAATTTCGATGGGTGAGAAAGGTTTTTTTGAGTAGCAGCTAGAGAATTTTCAATAAGGATGACACACTATATGTAACATGTTCTTTCACTTGAATTTCTTCTTTTAAATTAATCATTATTCTTAGATACATGAAATCGGGAGTAAGATAACCAATGTTAAATAGGAAACATAGGCTAATAATCTTAAATTTGATAATGAACAAGTTCAGATTCCATGTTTAGGTATATTTAAATCCACTTTAGATAGTTAAGTCTATTAAGTGAAAATTAAGTAAGATTTTATCTCATGGTCTCTATGAGCCTGTCCAATAATCATTTGATGCAAGATACTTCAAATTGGCTCTTTAACCAGTGGTTATTATTCTTTTAAAACATTAGGCTTAAATTTATTTCATAAATATATTGAGCACCCAAGATTGTATTGGAGTAGTTAAAGATAGTCCAGAATAATTGGTTGCTAAATTATAATGTATTAAAGATCTTTATCTTTGACTCATCACCTTCTATTTCAAAAGTATAATTTTTATATTTAATTCTTTTAGTATTTATAAAGAGTTAATATTTAAGTAATTAATATGGTTTATAAATGTGGTATCATAGTTTTATGTTATAAAGAAATGGTTGAATTTAAATAATTCAAGTTATTTACAATTTTTATGTTTAAGATAAAAAGATATTTTAAACAAAAATTTATTATAGTTTGATATTAAATGGTTTATTTTAGTAAAATTTAAAAAGATTCGACTACATACAATTAATAAACCTCAAAGTTTAGTGCTAGTTTGGTTCAATTAATTTATTAAATGCAAAGAGAGAATAACAAGAAGGTAGAGATCATTTTTTTATTACTTTATTAAGGGATTTTTTTAGAATTTATAGTATATTAAAGCTGATAAATTAATTAAAAAATCAATAATGAGGTGAAGACATAAAATCAAATTAGTTGTCACCATTCAACATCAATAGCCTAGCGTGATTGGTGATGAAAAACTCTGAGTTCATTATTATTGTATTTTATTTTAATTATATTTTTAATATATCACAACATAATCTTCCGTAGTCCTTGAGTTCTATGAGTCATCTATCAATTGTACCTTTCTTTATTGTATTTTACTTAATTTTATTTTTAATATAATATTCACATAATCTTCATTCAAAGTAGATGAGATGTGATGAAAACCTTGAGTTCTATAAGTCATTTATCAATTGCAAGCTTTTTTTTAATTGTATTTTTTACTTAAATATATTTAATATAAAACTGAGTTTATATTACTTAATTTATCATTTTATTTTCACATATTTTACTGAATTGTTTTAATCTAACACCACATAATTTTCCAACCTTGAGCTCTATGAGCCATTTTATCAACGTATCTTTTCTTTTTGTTGTATTTTTATTTAATTATATTTTAATAATACCTCATTATAATAATATTTGTGCTATTACTATTAGTGTGGTCAGATAAGGTGCAAGGCATTGGATGAAAATTCTCTCATTTACAAAGATTGACTAGCTATGCAAATATTGACACCTTCATTATAAAAGATGACGAAGCCATGCAATATATTTGATGCATCACTTCATTACAAAAGGATGACACACTCTCTCATTACAAAAGATGACTACAGCTACAGCTTTTATATTTTGATGTACCAATATTTATGATGTCAATTATGGTTTAATGATAATATTATGTTTAGAGATGATTATTTCTAACATTTCTTCCATAGAGTTTTTCATCTTCACTTAATTCTATATACAGAGGACTTTCCCTGAATTTCCTTAGGACATCTTTCGCAACATTTGGTGTAATTTCTTAGTTATTAAAATAATTTAATTCAGGGAAAAAAGACATATAATTCAAAATTCATACCATCCCTATAAAAAGAACATATTGTTCAGAAGTTTCTATAACTACCTTATGTCTTGTATAATTGGTTTTAACTTTTAGTACTTTGGGGTCTGTTGGTTAAAAAATAAAAATATCTTATTATTGTGTAAAAACATACACTTTTTATACGTTATTATAACTTAAGTAATTTTAAATTGTTAGCTAAAAAATAAAATATTTTACTATTGTGTAAATATATACATATTTTTATACTCTAAACTCAGCAGCAACTAGTTCTAACTGTTAATTTATTATGGGATTGTTCACCAATATAGGTGTTTGACCATCAGAGCTTGGGTAAAAGCATTAGGGTATTTAATCTGACATGCTGCTACAAGGATGATGTTAATTTCAAGATTATATTTGAACAAAATTGTTGGAAAAAATAACAAAGAGAGAAATACTTACTTTCTGAAATTTAAAAAAATTGTTTGTACATTTCACTTGAATTTTTAATAGTGGGAGTTAAACTAATTTGTTACAGCTTGACTTTTATACTAGAAACCATTACATTTATTTATATTTATATATTTAATATATTTATTATATATTTGATTATATAGATGTTCTTTTTTATATAGATTTTGATATTTTAAAACATAATTCTATGCTTAAAAAAACATGTATAAATACTAAAAGTAATTTAATTTAAATTTAAAATATATAAACATTTTCAAATTTTCAAAAAACTTTTATTATAATAAAATTATAAAAATAATTAATATCTTGTAAACACTATAATGCTCTTATTGGTAACAAAAATAATTATTAAAGTTGATTCATTTTCAAATCTTAAAAACCTTTATTATAATAAATATAAAATTATCTAATATTCTTTTAGTAAACACTTCACACGTTCTTATAAAAAATAAAAAAATAATTACAAAAAGTTGATTCTAATTATTTACACTGTCAATTTTAAATCACATAAATTTATTATTTTAAAAAATAAATATGAAGTATCTTTTCACCTATACCCTGGAGGTTACGGGCTAACACCGTAAGCTCCAACTTAATATGAGGTTACAAGACACCTACTCCTAATTTAATACGTGATTGCTATTTTTTCAACTATGACAAGATCATATATCCATGTTCAAACAAAAGTCCATTGTAAATCGTGTTTACAAAATTCAGACCTAAAATGACAAAGAAAAAGAAAAAACCATTGTTGAGCCAAAATTAATTTGAACATACGCAAGCACCCATTTGTTTTGTTTTGAGGTTGCTTATAAAAACATACCATTGTGTAATTAATTCCATACTAATTCTTGAAAGATATGAGATTCACCAAAATATATCGAATGAACATGAATGAATATGAATATTTGAATAAATCTATAAAAGATTACATCCAAAGCTTGAAATATATGTCCTGTGATTACATCCGCAGATCTGTATATATGTTCTGTGATTACAAAACTGAAACATATGTCTAGGGGAATTGCAATCTGTTCTGATAATAGCTGAAGGCGGCTATAGGGGAAACTGGAAATCAGCTTAAGATAGTTTTATGAATGGTAAGCAACTGTATTAGTCTTGCTCCAACATAGTTACTGCAGGGTATGACCACATATATGTTGAAAGTGGTCATGGAGCAGACTGATGATGCAAGTATCCAACCTCAGTCGTGTTGCCCCTCGCCAACTGGTAGTAAGCAGCTCTCGCCAGAGGCTGTAACTATTATTTGTATATACCATTTACTCTCATCCACCTATGTACCAACTGCTCATGTAGGTTCCAGCTCCTCCATGCTTCTATGAAGATGTTCTTCCTAGTTCGGCCCTCTTGATGTTGCATGGAGCAGGTCGCCCTTTCTTTTGTTTGCGTAAGTACGCGCATATGTTGTAAGCTTCGCATCCCATTTCAGTGGAGGGACTCCCACTTGCTTTCTGGCCTCGTTCTGTGGAGCCAGAAATTCTTGAATGGTTTCATTGTTGCTCGACGTAGCAGCAGCAACTATTTTCAGATTGCAGATTACACTGCTCAAAACAGAAACTACTACAAATAGAACGACTCATGTTTACAACAACAATAAAAACCTTTTGCATACCAAATTACAAGCTATTTCTGGATAGAGTCACGATTATTGTTGACTGCAACCGCTGAGCGAATTCTTGACTGGCTGGCTCAAAGATGTTAATATCTGTAAATCAAATAGCTCGTTTATATAATGTCTATGAAGATAAAGATAGAGGCCAGACATACTTATAATAAGAGGCCAGGAGTCAAACAATGACAGCGGGCTCCGAAAGTGTAAATGGTAAGGAAGATATATGGGATAACATCTCGCAGACATCCTTCAAATCGTAAATTCTAAGTTCAAATATTTAACCAATAAATTAAAGATGCATGAATATGAAGGGGGTGTAACATTTCATTTTTAATTTTGGATGGCGGTGCTGAGATTTTTAATATGAAGGGGGTGTAACATTTCATATAATTTTGCAGACGTAAACGCGTAACTGCCCTAGTATTCTCCGAGCACAAGTTATGTGTGTGAGTGACGCAGATGCGTACGTCAGCGTTAATTTTGGGAAACCAATATTTATCAGTCTATTGGCCCATAAATGTACCTGGAAAGTAACTGCTCACCGTTAGATTAAAGCAAGTACACCATCCAACGGTGGGCATCTATTTCCCAAGTGCATTTATGGGCCAATAGACTGATAAATATTGGAAGGACAATTGTGAAGGACAATTGTGAGTGGCGACATCATATTACTTTTGGATAAACATCAGTGGCATGGTGACTGCGACATCATCGATTTCTAGCCTGCATTCTGCGGAGCTTGTTTTCAAGTCTCAAAACAATAATTTTAAAACATTAAAATGATTTAAAATATAAAGTAAATAAATTTCCAATATAAACCAAGTAAACTCGAAAATAACAAAACCCGTGAAGTTTGAAATTTCTCCAAGGTAGCTAAACGTTACTACGAGCTAAACTACTACCAGCTAAATCCGAAAACGCGAAACCTTAATGTTGCAGCATTTCAAACAGTGGAAAGAAACCCTACTTTATTTCAGCAGCGAAAACAGAAAGGACATTTATTCATTTTTATATTGTATTCCACTCCCAAACATGTGTGGAAGAGTATGCGAACAATAACGATTCAGAAGCCCACACCTGTGGAGGAAATTGCTAGCGGGACAATGTCTTACCAGTTTAGCAGGAGTTAATAAGTACATTTTAAATTTATTTTTCAAATACATGGATATATAATTTTGGAAAATGATATTGAGATTATGGCATGTGTAATGTTGAAAATTTGTAAAAATTTGTAAAGCTATGGAATGAATGTGAAGAGTAGTAATTTGAAACTGAAATACTGTTTGATAACTTTTGATTTTACTAATTGAATCAGGCATACAACTAAAAAATATTCCTAAATTATTAAATTTATACCATTTATATTTTTTATATTTCAAAAAATATAATTCAACTCTAATTTCAATATAGAGCACACCTATCAATGTAAAATTATAAATTAAGTCGTTATAGTTTTATATTGTCTTTTTAATGAATGCATCGGCCTAATGGTGTCATAGAAGGCTTTATTCCTGTGTATGTATTGGTCACAATATTTCAAATAAAAGTTGTTTTTAGTATGATTTTTTTCGAGGTTTTTGTGTTTGATGAAATTTATTTAAAATTTGGTAGGAATTTATTGAAATGATATGTTTGGTGAGTAATTCTGCACAATATAAGTATTTTAGGGTTTTTTAGAGTACTAAATCTATATAGTTAAAAAAACCAATTTAAATAATAAAATTCAAGATTTCACCTCAAATTTTTCTACCCTATTTAACACAAAAAATTCTAAAAATCACACTAAAACAACTCTTTAAATATAAATTGGAATCATCAAACTAAACCATAAAGATATCCGGTGATATTTTTTAATTTTTATATAACTGAATACTATGGCATTGTGAGAAAATTAGTCATGTCGACTTCGGAGGACCTTACTCAAGGTGTTAAGAGAAAGTCTCTTGGGAATGTGTTTCTTTAAACGAATTATAAAACAATGATAGGAATGGTGAAACATTATATCTTGGTTTGATAAAGAAAAGTGGGTATGGTTTGGTAACTCTATATTAAAAAATATATATAGTTTTCAGCATGTACAAATGTATAGATATAAAAGAAATGAGATGTATGTTTGGTATTATTTAATATTTTAAGTTTAATTTTAATGTGAAAGTTCAAGGATGATAAATTATGATTAAATTTCAATTAAAGGTAATTAAATAATATGTTTGTGGCTAATAAAATGTATTGATAATATGGAAAATCATTGATTGTCATGTAGCATGATGGTTTAGTGGTGTTTATTTGAGAGGAGATTAGATGTTGTAAGAACTTAGATACTTTATAGGAATGGACATTATACAATGTCTTCTTATGTGTTTTAACAAGTTGTAAATGAAAGGACATCATACAATGTACTGTTATGTGTTTTGACTAAGTTGTAAATGAAAGGCTTGTGAGAGGAAGTATCTCAAACAAAGAATAACTCTAAATTGAGAAAGTGTCAAAACTATGTAGCTTTTAGGAAGTGGTGTGTCATGGGGAATAATATTGAGTCATCTATATTGCTAGAATTGGTCTAAATTGAAATTAGGCACCCCATATTGGACAAGTTTGTTTTGTAGGTACAACCCAATAATGACAAAGATGGAAACACCAATGACATGCATGAATTAAAGAAACACAAGGAATAATACACCAAAAAACAAAAGAATTATAGTTTTATGGTATTTGCGGCAAGGTTTAAAATTTGGATACTGTAATTTGGAATATGGTTGTAAGCCGTATATAAGCATATGTACACATAATTTGGTTATGCTTTTAGATTTAAAAATGTTTGTGTGGCACACTAAGATTTTTTTGGATTAGATGTCATAGAGAAAAATTATTACATTTTGGAAAGTGATAGTAAGTGGAGTTTTTTAGTAAATTAAATGAACCATATATGTAGAGGGATTTATACTAAACTAGTGGTTACAATTATTAGGTGCTTATGTATTCCATTGCATGATTGTTCGTTAATATAAAATTTGATAAATTGATCATGATTCTATGTTTAAAGTTCATAATAGAAATACTAGTTGGTTAAAATCGTAGCATTTTAAGATCATCTTTAAAGATTATATATATATATATATATATATATATATATATATATATATATATATATATATATATATATATATTATAATAAATTAGAAAATACTAAATATTTCATTAAACAAAACAAAATACTATTAAAATAATTAATTTTGATTCCATTCTCATATTTAGTTATTATTCATATAAATTTATTATTTTAAATATTATTATGAAATATAAAGTATCTTTTCATGAATATCTTACTTAATTATTTTGGGAGGTTATCCAGTAATAACTAAACTAACTTCTAGATGAATAAGTGATTAAGTTATTTTCTTAACTTATGATAATATTATATATCCATCATTAGACAAAGTCTTAAGTATCTATGTATGTATATTTACGCCAATACACAAAACCATCAATACAACAATTTTTTTTAACATGAATTCATGGGGAAATGTTGTTCTTCACTAACTAAATTCATGTATGTGTGGAAATATTCTACATGACTGATAATTATATCTATAATGGGAAAAAAAATCATTTTAACCAAAGTTCAACTACAATAATAGTTTTGTTCCACCAATGTTTTTATGAATGAATTCAGAATCCTGAAAGAAAAAATTGCTAAACCTATCATAAATATTAAATCACGTTTTACAAAATTTAGACATAAATTACTTGACAAAAGTTCTGTTAAGCTAAAATTGTCAAACACCAATGAAACCAAATACACATACGTAACCACTGATTTGTTTTGTTTTCAAGGTTGCTTATATGTAATTCTATATTTCATTCCAATATTCGATTAGAAAAAGGAGAATGGAGGAAGGTTGGGTGCAGTACAGGGATAATTTTTAATAATGGAAGTTTATCTTGAAGTTTAGCAACCGTAGAGAATCTTACTAGTCCCTAATATCCAAATTTTGAAATGTTTGATGATAATTTTGTAAAAATGTTCATATTTTGTGACTTCATGATCAAGATATATTGTGGGAGTATGATACAAGAGATTTGTCTACTTTACAATAGTATCAACAACTTTAGGATGATTTTGTCGACAGGAAATACGCACGATGCATGCATAAGAAACCATGTGTAGACACCCATCTTCATCAAACAAGTATTTCATTTTTCCTTCGGAAATATTCAACTCCAAAATGATCAAGATATACAAGACCATTTTTATAATCCATTATACATGAAATGTTAGGAATGCAAGAAATTAGTACCGGAAAAAAAAGTAGAGATACTCTAGCACTTACCCAACTACATCCTTCACAATCTTGTTCTAAATAAATGACTACAATATATTCTTAACTTCATTAATATTTTGTAACCGTACTATTATTATCTTGCACAATAAATGCCAATTTTAGTATTGTTCAATATATTCCATCAAACACACGCAGCCAATGATAACACCCAGATTGACATAATCACATGAATCTATTCATCAAGGTATGAAAGAACCAAAATACCAGAATAATGAAAATAAAATATTTTATCAAAATAAGCTAGACATAACATCCACCAAAATATAATCATAGAAATATAATGAAATAAGCATAAAAGCACCAAATGCAACGAATAGTGAGAGAAAAATATTACATCAAAACAATAGAAAATAGTACCTAGATATTGGTCTAGACATGGAAGTTCCAAATTCTCCCAAAAAACATATGGGCATGCATGAAGCACAAGTACCATGGTCAGCTAATATACTTTCCCACAAGTCCATGTATATATCCCAATAAATTCATAAAATACAGCCAACAAAGAATGAAAATTTAATCAAAGCTTGTAACACCAAATTGAGTAATCTGTTGTCCACGGCTCCTCGAATATCAACCACCAAATAATCTAATCCTCTGTATTATTTCAAGGAAAAAAAAATTGTGTTATTTGCAAGAATATCCCTTTTAGAATGATGAATTGATAATTCGCTATTGAAATATATGTTTAACTGACATTAAATGACAAGATGAAGGTAATAACAAAATATTTTTGCTAAAATTTCAATGAAAGCACAAGAGTACTACTTCCATAATAATATTAACCAAGGGAACAAGAAATTAGGAAAAATTGTTGAACAAATGAAAAAAATGGAAAGAAAAATAGAATAAAGAATGTGGATTTCATAAATGAGCACTAATGCAATGTCAGATTACAAGAAGAACGAAGCCAAATGATGTCAAAGATAGAAAACCAAAGGCTTAGTACCTTAATCTTAGCTTGTTCAACTGAAACATTAGTAGTAGGGCCATGAAGAGACCATAATGGCTTCAAAATCTGATTCCTTACCTATTTTAGCCTTCTCCTAACATGAAAATGTTAGCTAATATTTTCCTTTCATAAAAAATGGTATATAAAATTTCTTTAAATTATTTAGTTCACTAGAAATTGCAATAATTTAAGATTTCTCACTAGCCATATTGGAGATTATGGTAAAATGGAGAGACCAATAATCAATAGAACACAATGAACTACTCCTACATCACCACCAAAGAACAATTTATTTTAATATTTTCCAAAATTGACTAAAATTTTATGAAGTTGTAGACCTATATTCTTAACGACACACCTATAATTACTAGAAGCCTCCATGAAACAAACAACTTAAATAGATTATTGAGAACATGTTTACATTGATTTCAAATGGGAAAAGATGGCAGATGTATGGGATTCCTAGAATTTGAATTCACTTATCCCTCAGGTGATCAAATCAGATGCATCTACGAGTGGCATAGTTGTATAGTTCTCAGAAAGATCTTTCCACTTATATATTGAAGCCTGCAAATGGCCTCTTGGATTAGGAGTTACTTCCAATGAAAGTTAAAAGCCCCCTAAGTCAAAGTTGCAGAGCTAAATATGCATGGGGTCAAAGTGGTGAAAATACAAGGAAAAGACCCTCTAGAGGATGTTTTTGAGGAAGCCCTTATAAAAATAGCCCAAATATCATTTTGTAGCAGAGGTCACTAGAGGAGGTTGGTGGGTGGAGGTTTTTGTAGATGTTATTTTTGCGGTGCGTTTCTCATCATAAAATGCAGCAATGCGTTTTATGAAAAATGCACCGGTGTGTACTATCAATTGGCACACTGAGACACCGTGCTCTACGTACAAACCGACCTGATGCGTTTAAGTACTCCAGTGCACCGGTGATTTACATACAAACTGGCCCGATGCGTCTCCGTAATCTAGGGCACCGTAATGATTTTTGGTGCGCCATTGATAAAACTGCTTGGTGCATCTCAAAATCGAGCGCACCGAAAATCTATTCCTCTCAAGCACTGGTGTGAGTTTCTATTTTATTAGGTGCCCTACCATCGGTGCTCCCATTTCCCGCATTGTTGCCATCCATCACTCACTGTGTGGAGTTCTAATTTTCTAAAATGGTGGGAAAATTTGTTTTTATGAATTCCTTAGCAAAGATGCCTCCTCGACATGCAAATGTACAGGTAATATACTTGTTTCTCAATAGCTAAGCCTTTTAGCGAATTAAAATTTTAAATTAACTTAAAATTAACCGTTTAAAAAAAAATATGCATGGTGCGCTTGAGCCATTTGGCTCACACCGTTCACGATGTTTCATATAAATTTATAGGCTGCACCACGAACGATGTTAATGGAAACTACACCAGGTTCTGGTGCAGTACCAAGAAAACGCGCATCGATAAAATTTTAGAAAATAACACGGTGGTAAGATTATTTATGGGACCACACCGTTGACTATGTAATGTTTTCGGGAGGGTGGTGCGTTGAAAAAAATAACCTCCATGGGACAGATAGTTTGTTCAATGTACCGCCAAAAAATAGTACATAATTAATGGTGCGGTTGTTTACAGGACTACACCTTTGACTATGTATTGTTATTGGGTGGTGCGTTGACCAAAATATTTGCCCCGAGGCGGTTAGTTTATTCAATCCACTGCACAAAAATATTTTTTGTTTGTGCGATGCACAAACATTTTTCATGCGCACAGGGTGTGGTGCGTGATAAATAAGTACGCACCGGTAACAATGTGTTACTATTTTTTTGGGCACATCGAGTTTTTTTTTGTTTTCAATAAAAGTTATATATATATATATATATATATATATATATATATATATATATATATATATATATATATATATATATATATATATATTTTAAATACATTTCTCATTTAGTAAAAAAATGTGTTTTATATGAATCATTCAGCAACGTCAACGGAGAGAGCAAAGGGAACAACAAGAGCATATGGAGGACCGTTATAACGTGATTCAACTATGGGAGGCACGAGAGAGGGAGATAATTTTGTAAGCTCACCCTATTACGAAACCCACCCAGTTGGTCCTAAGGGAGGTAGGCCTCCTAAAGTTCTACAAGGAGGCTACATCCTTGAGGGGCACAATGGGTTATTGGGACAACTGATCTACATGTGGGATGCCCACCAACAGGCTTTCCAGGTTGGTCCTAGCCAGTGGTACAAGCCCACCGAGGAGAAAATCTATTTTATTACTGGCCTATCTAGGAGAAGGTAGGATTTTCCTCAGTTCCCAGATGTCCCCATCGGTTATGCAACATGGAGTCAGTTGGCATACTATTACAGATACATTAGGGACGATATACTTTCTCCTATTGATTTTCAGGTGTCCGTTGGATAGTATGCACTGCTTCATTTGGTCCAGAGGAGGTGAGGTGCCTCTCACTACTACTGACGATCATTAAACACTAATAGTGATGGGATGGACACTAGTTTCCCACTTTTATTTTATGTTGATTCTTTATTCCAGACGCCACGACTTTTGAGATGGTCACAATTTTTTTTCGGCATTTTTGTATAGCATTAGATAGATATCATTCTCAGACATGTGTGAGGTTGATCTTCCCTTTTGTTTCAAAGTTATTTTTTTTATTTTTTGAGAGTTTTCCGGAGACTAGGCCTACTTTTTTTCGATAGCCTTGTAGGTCGATGTTGCATGTACGGATGCAAATGTGTGGCCAGATGATGCCTAAGAGGGTCCTGTCTAATTATCCAACTAGGATATCTACTAATGCGCTAGAGTTACTAGCTAGCGCTCATGATCACTCGTTCGTGGTGGTGTCGTGTATGTACACCGATTTGTATTGGCGAGGGTGTACCAACATCCTCTTCACATAGTATGAGTCACTAGATGTGAGAGGTAATATTAGTGTTTTCTTTAAATTAATATAATTTCATTTTATTGTATTAATTAATTAGAATAAAATTTATTCTAACACATTCTTTAACTTGTTTTATTAAATTATTTAATGAAGCTATCTAATTATTGTTGTGTACTATATAGTTTGTAGATATTGGCACATTCATTGGGGGACATGATTCCACCACCACCGGATGATTCTAGTGTAGATCATGAAGAGGAGTTGGTGGAGGCGGCGGCTTAGGTTGACAAACCTGATGCCCGGGTGCAGATACCCATGGGAGTGCAGCGTAGGGTGGACACCCGATTCAGGATGGAGTTGGGCGACCGACTGTGTCGACTCATAGCTGATGAGGAAGTCTGCCCTACTATGATCAGAGAGATCCAAGCTTATCGTAGGCTCGCATAGCTCTAGAGATACATGCCCCATAATATGCTGACCCTTATGTTTCATATCGTTGGAGCTTCTAAAGTACTGGCAGATAGGAGGGATACAATTCATCGAGATGCACAACAGAGAAACTCATTTCATGATCATGATCACAAGGGGAGTGATCATCGTTCTAGTACTCCACCTCCTACTGCTTTACCTCGCATCAGAGATCATGATAAGCCATCATCGAGTCCTGATCAACAGGCATCTTCTGAGCATTCTGCACCATCTCAACATGCACCTAGTCCTGGGAAGACATGGCCACTGTCTCAGAAGACACCTGATCCTGAGCAGGCAGGTCCATCTGAGCAGGCCACACCATCCACTGAGTAGGTTGCACCATCGACGACTCATCAACAAGAAGTTCCTTCACAAACTGCACCATCTGATCAGCAGGCACCTCCTGAGCATATTGCGCCATTTCATCAACAAACCTCAAAGGCATACAGGATCTACATTCCTAGTAGTAGGAAGATTGTAGTGAGACGAGATGTAAATTTCATGGAAGTTATAGCTTTCATGGGATCTCAAGAGATGCCTACAAATGATCAGTAAGTAGAAGTTTCATTAGTCCAGCAGCAGGGACAACATGTGGGACTAGTAGGAGGAAAGTCACAGGGATCAACTACAGTGACCACTACTAGTATCTGCTCAGGGGTAGGATATCTATGTAGTTCTTAGCAAATGAACCAGTGAGAATAGGAAGAGGAATTGATTGAACTTCCCACCACCAGTGGTAGAGACAATAGGGAATATTTTCATACCTTTAGGGACACATAGCAGTTTGTTGTAGCTCATTGGATAGACAACATACAACGAAGACAACCTAATAAATGTCAAGTTTTGGCATCTCAGGTTGCAGAACCCTCCAGATTTCATGAAGCCACACAACATCAGGTGTGGATGAATGCCATGGTAGAAAAATATAGCTCTATCATAAAAAATGATGTTTGGGAGGTAGTTCTGAGGCTAGAAGACAAATCAGTTTTAGGTTCTAGATGGATCTACAAGATCAAGTACATTAATAATGGTAACGTTCAGAAGTACAAGGCTATATTCGTGGCAAAGGGGTATGCATAGAATGAAGGCATACACTATGAGGAGACCTTCTCCCTAGTTACCAGATATACCTTTATCAAATCTGTTATATCCTTAGCAGCATAGATGGGATGGGAGGTTCACTAGATTGATGTCAAGATAACATTTTGAAATGGGGTGATAGAAGAAGAGGTGTATATAGAGCATTATGAAGGCTTTGAAACTCACAAGAATAACCCTCTTATTTTTTTGTACCTGGATGATCTATTTTTTATAGCATCATGAGAACTCATAAAGGACTGCAAAAGGAACTTTGAAGAGGAATTAGACATGAAGGATATGGGGTTGATGTACTATTTTCTAGGATTGGAGGTGTGGTAGAAAAATGGGGATATCTTCCTTGGGCAAGGGGGATATGCTACAAATATTCTTAAGAGGTTCAAAATGCAGGATTGTCGACCCATGGAGACACCAATGATCACCAATTGGAAGAATATAGATTCATCAGGGGACAAGGAAGTCGACCCCACCTTGTACAAGAACCTCATTGGGTTTCTCATGTATCTAGTTAACACTATGAAAGACATATGGTTCATTGTCAATACCCTTAGTCAGTTCATGGTAGAGACGAAAAGGGTAGATTGGGCAACAACAAGGCACATTATTAGATATGTGTGTGGAATGATTGGGTATGGGTTGAAATATACTCAATGAGATGACATCAGATTATGCATGTTCACAGACGCAGATTGGGAAGGAAGTTTAGTGGAAAAAAAGTACCTCAAGGTATTGCTTCAGTGTTGGATTAGGGATGGTATCTTAATGTAGCAGGAAGTAGAATTCAATAGCATTAAGCTCAGCAGAAACATAATATATGTTGGCCAACATAGCTAGGTGTAAATCTATATGGCTTAGGAAGTTTCTCATGAGCTCTTTTATGAAGAAGATAGGAGCGACTAGTGTGTAATATGATAATCAGAGTTGCATAAACTATATGAGAATCCAATTTTTCATGAAATGTCTAAACACATACACATCATATGTCATTTAATGAGAGACTATTAACAGTGTGGGGAAATCCAACTGCAGTATGTTCCCATAGGAGATCAAGTAGCCGACATACTCATGAAATCTCTAGGGAGAGCTAAGTTCATCTAGTTCATGGAACATATTGGTATGGTGGAGAACCCATTTCAGTAGCAGAGACAAATATTTCTTAGTTGTAGCACTAGTAAATGAGAGGGAGTTGTAGTGGTTGGTAGCAGTTCGACAGGGTCAACAACAAAATAGATGCAACTCATATTAGAGTTCCATAGTGGTTGGTGGGTATTATGGCCAAACATCAACAACGTGATAGGAGATAGTACAAAGACATTGTGTTGTGGCAGCAGCTGTAGCACTAGAATAATTTCCTCGCTAATAGGGAGTGTTATTTTTTGTAGCATTGGATGTGTTCTAGCCACACAATTTTCTAGAGAGGCTAGAATACATGTATTTTCCAATACCCAGAAATAGTTTCTAGAAATTCCACCTAGAAATGACTTAATTAGATTGATTAACCAGTTTTTAATATTTCCTAAGTCTAAACCTAGGCAATATGATTAGTTAACATAATTAATTTATTCATGATGTGAATGTTCTAGAAGATCACATGGATCGATAGGGAAATAATATGGGTCGTCCGTTATGTTTTAATCTTGTTCGTTGGTGATCCAAAAAAATATTGTAAGAAGAAGTTGATGGGTAGATGGAGAATACACCATTGCAGCTACTCAATTTCCCAGGAAGATCAATTTTCTCAGTGGCTGAAGTTCTTTAGAGGGGATAGTGCAAGAGGGTGAGTAGCAGGTGAGAGAGAGAGGGTGTCAATAGAGGTTTGGGAGGTGTTGAACGATTTGAGGAAGAGGCAATACGAGGAGAGACACATTCAACTAGAGCTTTGCGCAGTCAATACGTAGAGAGTGATGCAGAGGCACCATATTATGGGCAGAGGATCCATATCGATGTCAAGGAGTTGCTGTGGAGAGTGAGAAATTTGTCACTAAATTGCTCTTAGTATTTTTTCTCTATTTTGGTTGTCTGAATTCTTGTACTTGAATCGTTGTCCAAGATTAATAAAGAAACCCTCATCTACTGCATTGGATTTCCCACATTGGGTTTTTCCGAGGACAATTGTTCAAAAATAATTATGTCAATATTTTTATGTGTGTGCCAGAGTTTCTCTGTTTCCAGGATTTTATTTTCGGCAGTAATTTAGTGTGAAAATTTAAATAGTAAATTTATTCAATATTTGTTGTAGAAAATATACTGCAAAATTAACTTGTCAGTTAGAAGAATATTTTATTTATTTATTGCAATAGATGAAATTTTCACAACTTCTACTTGTTTCTCCTATGTCCTAGCAAGTGTTTCCTATGACTGAATGATCATGTCATTATCTTCCTTGTTACTTTTGATATCTACCTTTAAAATACTTAAAGTATATGTTATGTTAGGAGAGTACTCATCTTTGTGTTGCTCATCTAATCTGTAAGGAGAGTCTCATGAACTGTTGTCCACCGTTATTCTTATAATATTTGATATTCTACTTCTTGTAAACATACCATTTCAGATAAACCAAATATAAATATAATCAACATACCTTGATGAAGTCCAGGGGAGGCTACCTCGTATGCAAAATACATCCATATTAGCACGATACATGTAGATACATAATAAAATTAATATATCAACATCATGCATGTCAACACCAACTTAAAACTATGACCTCATGTACAACAACCATCACCATGAAAATGCATACATAACAACTACATTCCACCTATCTAGTCCAAGTAATTAACATGGGACATCTGATACCAATCCATAACCACTCCTCCCACATTTACCCAATTTCATGAGTCTACTAGGGTAAAGATGAGATGAAGAGTTACTATGACATGACCTGACCTCCAAGATTTAGTTAAGGAACTAGAACCAATATAAACACAACGTACAAACCTTTTATAACAATAAAAACACCCCCGAGAGGTAACCTAACCTTTCATGCTTCTTACCCCTAGGTCACACTGATATTTTGACCTATTTGAGCCATAGCCGCAGCCATAACACTTCATGCCAGCGGCCAGGAGTCTATATCCATAGGAATAATGCTACATGTCACTGGCCAGGGCCCCAAATACTCAGTTTTGTGCCAGCAGCCCAGGATTTGAGCCACCTATTCAGGCCTAGAATTGATTCCTATGCCTAGAAATTCATGAAAAGTTCAGAGATGATAAATAACAACAACACAATGATACAAAAGAAATCACATCAATAAGAAATCATATGGACCCCTCTTATCCATGATAGGAATTTTTTCAAACATGTCACAAACATTGAACAATAGGTGTAAACAACATATCTAAAGATAGGGGTCTCATACTTATCTGTGAATCACTAAGAAGCATTGCTACCCTACATAATTAACTAAAATATAATGTATTTGAACATAGATACATTTTTTATTCATTTACAAGTAAAAATACGGGGAAATCCATACATCATCACTATAAAATACATTCTTATAACCATCGTAATAAAAACATAAATTCCATGGATACAAAAGCAATAGAATCCACATATAAACCGGTACATTTATACCTCAAATTAAAAAGGAATGAGCTATTCATTAATGAATGTAGAAACCAACCAGTGATGGGACTTCCACATTCCACCCGACCATATATTGGTTAAGCCAAATCTCTCTTCGGCTAATCACCCCCATGCCATATTCCAAGCATAAATGTTGGATCTCATCAAACATATCAATCAAAACCAAGCTAGGGATTCCAAAGACCAAACCACCTAAACCCTCAACCAATGGTTCCACCTCAAGGTCGAACATCACAACCTTCACAGATTGGTCTCTGCCTAATTTTTTTTCAGGTCTTCAGAGTGTTTGTTCCAACCAAGGCTCCAAGACTAGTAACTCAACCCAAGTTGCTTTCAGGCTCTAGAGAATTTGTTCAACCAAGGCTCTAGGACTAGTAACTCAACCCACCTAGGGCTCTATAGCTTTTTTCCAACCAAGGCTCCAGGACTAGTAACTCAAACCAATAGTTATCCATTGTGCTCCATAGTGTTTTTCCAACCAAGGATCTAGAAACTAGTAACTCAACCCAGCAACTAAAGGAATCATGAGAACCAACCAAAAAACAAACAATGAAATTGAAACAACAACACCATGGCTATCGAAGAAATCGAAAGGCTAGGAAAATACATTTTCAATCCAGGAAATCATCCATACTAATGACATATCATAACCAATAAACCACATGCATACACCATGCATGCCAAAACTAGTGAGGAAATCATACATGTAACTCGATAGTTGGAAAGAAATCTAGCTGTAGTCGTTGATCCTGATGTCCTCTTGCACCGTATTGCTCTTCCTTTTCCTTCTTGATCCAAATATCTAAGTATTCGACACTCTGCAAGAGTGCTACAAGAAAACTCTAAGTGTCCAATATTATGAGAGAGCGAAGGAGAGAAATGAGAGCTATAAGTGTGAGAAAAATCTTGCCAACTAATCCTCATAAGACTTTTTATCGAATAGGCCTCTAATTTATTCATTTTACATTATTTTCCTTCATTTCCCTCCTTACATGCAAATTGTGACCTTTCACCTCCCTTTTCTCCTATTTTCCATAACTTTCATAAATAAAATTCCAATTAATGCTTCATGCATTTCCAAAGTCTTAGCCATTTCCTTTTCCAATTTACTTTATCCATAATAACTGAAATAAACACCCACTAGGATGATTTTTCCAACATCCAACTTGGAATAATTGTCCAATCACCATGGTATTATATATTTTTTACATGATTGCCAGGGATGTTACAGAACTCTCACCCTTGGGGGAATAACGTCCTCGGTGTTCAATGACACCTATAAACCAGCAAACTGCTAAAAAAAAAACATACTACTGTTGGTGTTCAGGTAGGGATGATTTATCCACCCTAATACGACATTAATCTTATCAATCCGGGAGTGCATCCTTTCAAGGCAACGCGCAATGTATATGCAAGAACAAACACTTAATCCATTCAACCGAGGGTTTACAGTCAAAACTCAAAACATTGTCATGAAGTAAAGTTAATACAGAAAGTTCAACAATCTTAACTAGCAAGAGATAAAAATAACAACCATAACACAACAAAAATCAATCCACACATATACATAGACGCAACACTTGATCAGAAGAGTGGGCCCAGCTCTCTGATCAGGGCTGCGTTAATTACGAAACACTTTGGAACAGTAAAACCAAATGTATTTTATTGATATATGAAATGTGATTACAGTATTTTCTTTGGAACCCCAAATTATAGGAACAATGCCCATTTTATACACAGTACAAGGGAATAATAGATTTCCCTAAAAAATGATAATCGCATGTTCAAAAATGGACTCTGGTTGAAATGGCATGAACATCAGATATTTTGAATAGAGCAAAGGGCCGAGAATAGGCCCAGGGAGTCGTGGTCCAGCTGCGCATTCTCCCTTTGGCTTGCCATTACCAATTCTTGTTGCGATCTGCTGGAGCAAGGGTTCCTATCTTCAATCTGTAGCCAAACACAAAGCTTAGTGCCGCAATTAGGTAAAACCCCACGATTTTACTTCATTAATAAAAAAATCCCAATTGGACAAGTCAGGGTATTTACCTTAGGAGTTTATAATGGAAAATGTAGGTAAATTAAGCAAAACGGGTCAAAAAGGATAACAAAAGTGGGCAAAGAAATAGCAGAATTCAGTGCCCAACATCTCCCCCCAGCTAGCATTCTGCATGCCCTCATGCAGCCCGTTGCCCCTGCAAATCTAGGTTCTGCAACCTATGAGCTTCATGAAGCCCGGCAAGATCGTACTCCTGAGTCATTTCTGTCCCTAGAACTTTAAACCCATCTGAAAGGAGGACCTCCTTCCACCAGTCCGCCGGAACATTATAAGATGGAGTATAGACTTCTGACGACAGCCAAAGAACAGGATATTGAAATCAAAGCCCCATCCACCGAGTGCCACACTTTTGGATGCATGCCACATATCTTGGTACTCGAGTGAGTACTCTTGAAAAATTAGGTGCCCCAAAAGGCTCCCTACTTCTGACAGCTGTTGGTGACATCATCCATCTCCTCTGACAAGCATCTAGAGCTTCCTTCTGAAAAAAAGTTATTTGGTTGACACAAAGGTCAAGACACCACCTTTGTGTCCTTAACATTATGGCTTTGTTTTCCTAAAACTTCAAGAAGGCACAGTGCCTGTTAAACGCAGTGTCTGACCTCTCATGCTCTTCCCTTATTATAAATGGATTAGTGACTTGGTTAGACTCAAAAGTGTCACAAGCCTTCTTCCAATGAATTTTATTGAGATTATAAGAGGTGAGGGCCCTCAGATGAACGTCCCCCACATATGGGACCGGATTAAAGTTTATGTCCAACCGTAGCAAATACCCATGCAAATAAACTCACACATCAAGTGTTGAGTTGGCACATCATGATTCCTCATGATCCGGAGGAATTGTACACCATCCTCAATCTCATAACTGACCTCATTCTTAATTCTTTCCATGCAAAATAAAATAAAACAATAAAGAATAGCAAGAAGCAGGGGAGCGACATGCCATCACCTCTTGTAACAGACAGAACATTTGCACCTTATCATTTTTCAGCTCGGCCACCTGCTTTTCCAGCTACTCCATCTTGAGCTGCTGCTTGGCATGCCTTAACTTCATAATATCCATATGCTCCACATATCCAAAGATGGTTGCGGAGGCTTTCTCTTCGATTCTTTTGATTTCATTTTTGTACTGGGCTGCAGTAGACTTCCATGTCTGTAGCTCGCCCATTAGGGCATACTCTTGGGCTTCAAAGAGCTGTTCAATTGGTTCTGTCTCAGTTTCCGCTTCGACCCTATCAACCATGGGTCTCTTGGCTCGCCATCTATACCTATTTATCTACTTCTGCATATTATACACTTTTCCCCTCAAACTCCTCACTTCCATTTTCAACCGCATTGTTTCCTTGAACTGATGCTGATATCTTTGCTTGATAGGTGGTCTTCGAAACCTACCCAACTCTACTTCCTCTTGATTCACCTGCACTTCCTCAGCTCTGACTGTTGGAGATGAGTTCCTCGAAACTGCCTCTGCCGGGTTGACAAATGGTCCAATTTTTGCTGCCTGCTCTTTTTATATTCTTTCTTGCTTTACCCTTTTGATACCTTCATGCACCACTGGTGAATTCTTCGGGACCGCTTCGCTTGGTCCCTCCTCTCCACCAATGGTCATTCCTTCATCAAGTACATTTTCCTCAAACAACGGTGGCCCAGTAGGATCCCCATCTGCTGATGTGCATGCTCGGGTTTCTTCCAGCTGCAGCCTTTGTTTCAAATTTGAAGCCATTGGAATGGCAACATTTTCTTCTTCTCTTTGCTGTGGAGAATAGGTTACCAGCACCCCTTAGGCAAAAATATAGGAAACTGGAACAAATTTTCTCCATCCAATCCTGAGGTCGACGCTGGTTCTTGTGGAGTAGCGTCGGCCTCACTCCTTGCTTCTCCCGCCATTTCCCTTGTAGCTTCTGTAGTCGGAGTGGTCACGACTGTTTCCTCCACAGGTTCCATATTAATAGGGGATCCATGTGGAGTGGCCTTTGCGATAATTACTCTGTCTGTCTGTTGAACTGGCTCCGCGGACTGGGTTGGTTCTTGTGGAGCAGCCTCAGCTGAAGTGCTAGTAAGAATTTCTACAACTTCAATTGATTTGGCTTGCATTTGTAAAACCGACTCCTCTTCACATCCCTCGGTCTCCATCTCCATTTCCTCAGGATCCTCCTGATCAACATAATTTTCCTCCTTGTCTCCCTGCATGGCCTTGTCCTCTTGCATAATTTCTGGTTCCTCTGCCCTAATAGCTATGGTAGCTTCAATTTCTTCTTCAGTGGAGTTTCAGAACCACTCCCACGGAATCAGAATCTTGTCAATGGTATTCAACACTAACAACCGCACCATTCCATGGTGGGAAAGGACTGCTAACACCTGCCACGCCTCTCGAGCCAAGTTCGCCATCAAATTCAAGCTTCTTAAAATAAAATAAGGTACATTCATTGAAAATGCTTCCGCTTGGGGAAACCGCAGGTGTGCCAGTATACACAAATGGTGTTTAAAGACAGTGGAATATCTCCCTTCGCAATTTATATATTTGATCAAGGCTTCTGCAACTTCAATCCATGGCCACGACAATGACATTCTATCGTACCCTCGGCCCTTCTGTGCGATGCTCTCCCCGGCTTGGAGAGAAGCTTCGGGGAATTCCGGAAGAGGGGTTCTTCTGGAAAACCATCATTCACATCCCTGTGGCAGTTCGCTAACCTCTGCAATCGTTTCCTCTATAACTGGAATTTCAAGTCCGCGAACCCGAGAAACTCCTTCCTCCAGGTTCAATGCAAATTCCAGTGTAATTTCCACATCCCAGCCATTCAGTCTATCCAAGTAGACGTCCCAACCTGCATTTATGAATACCTGTCATACTTCCCGATTGCACCGGATCCTTGTTGAATCATCAGGCTCATGGTGCACAGACCGACCACCCATTGTTGCGAAGGCGGAGCGGCACGATGGCTACAGTCGGCTGGCGGGGGAAGAGTGACAGGCTCCGAACTGTTAGTAATTGTAATGAAGTCATGGCCATTTCCAAATATAATGGATAAAATAGTACTAGTACGTTTGAAATTAATTGATAGATTGCAGTGGTACTGTTAGATATGCTTGGTTTTAATACAAAATGTTTACAAGGTGATTGATGTGACTCTTATGCGTGCAAGTATGCATCCCAACTCAACGGTATAATTACAAGGTACTTAAGGTCATTAAATTTTATTTAGTAATAGTCATGTGTCATAAGTACCTTTATTAAGTATGTCATCAGTCATTATGACAGTACCCTCCCCGCAAATTAAAGTGACGGCCATCCTCGGCACGCTCTAACTCTCCTTTTGGAATATTTAATTAAATCCATAAAAATCGGTGGATACGTACATGTGGACTCACCTTAAGGTGGAGTAACAGAAAAAATGTTTATCATGAATAGTTAGTAACAGCAAGAGTGAGTGACGGCAGTGACGGAGTAACAGTAGTTGCGGAGTAATGGCAGTGACGGAGTAACAACAGTTGCGGAGTAACAGCAGTGACGGAGTAACAGCAGTTGTGGAGTAACGACAGTTACGAAGTAACATCATCGGCGGTGTAACATCAACAGTATCGACGGTGTAACAGAAACTTTGGAGTAACTTCGAAGTAACAACAACAACAGTGTAGCAGCAACTTCGGACTAACCTCAACAACGATGTAGCAGCAACTTCGGAGTAATAGAAACAACAACAACAGTGTAGCAACACTTCGGAGTAACAACAATAGCAATATAGCTTTCCTCCTGGCCATAAATCTTTTATTATTCCTGCAAAACACAAACAAGTGAGAAATAACCACATTTTTTCTTAATTTATTATTATTATTATTATTTTTTAATTTTTTTTTTCAATGGGGGGTGAGAGTGTCTTTTGTTGCAATAATCATTAAATCAGCTGAATGTGAAAGGGTTTTAACAAAGGCATCTTTAGAGGCTGTACGATGATATAATTTTAGACGGTGTCCATTTACTACAAATGTAGTCTTATTCTCATAAATTGTAATTAATCTAACTATTCCATTATCGAACACTGCGTCCACTTGATATGGTCCCATCCAGCGAGTACGAAGTTTGCCCTTGAAGTCCTTAAATCTAGAGTCATACAGTAACGCCCAATCCCCTTCATGAAACACCTTAGTTTTAATAAATTTGTCATGCCATTTCATCCTCTGATGTTGAAAAGCAGTAGTTCTCTGGACAGCTACTGATCGGATCTCCTCTAACTCATTCAGCTATTCCAGTCGGTGCTTTTGTGCTTCTGATAAATCCAAGCCTACTTCCAGAGCTTTTCTGAGTGTGCTAATTTCAAATTCCACTGGAAACAGAGGAGATTTCCCATATACTAGTTCAAATGGGGAAAATCCTGTTGTATTCCGCCATGTTTTCCTATATTCCGCCATGTTTTCCTATAGGCCCATAAAGCTTCTGGAAGTTTCTGTGCCCAATCTCGGCGATGACTTGCTACTTTCTTTGTCAAGATATTTTCCAATACCTTGTTTGTACTCTCTACTTGCCCATTCGCCTGTGGATGATAGGGGGTTGTTATTCTTTGTTTGAACCCATACTTCTGCATCAATTTCTCTATCATATGAGATGTGAACTGTGATCCTCCATCTGATACAATTTCTCTCGGTGTCCCATACCTAGCAAAGATCTCTTCAAAAATAAAGTCTGACACTACTTGCTCTATTTCCCTCGTGACTGCTCTAGCTTCCACCCATTTGGTTACATAATCAGTACAAAATAGGATGTAAGCTTTTTGATGAGGTGGGTTAAAGGGGCCAACAAAATCAATGGCCCATCTCTCAAATGGTTCAAGGACTATCTGGGGTTGACGAGGCATTTCATCTTCTTTCCCAGGTTGTCCCATCCTTTGACAGCTATCACACCTTCGAATATAATCTCGAGCATCACAAAAAATGGAGGGCCAATAGTATCCCATCTGCAGCACTTTATGGCCTGTCCTTTTGTCTGCAAAATTTCCTCCACAGGGTCCATCATGTGCAACCTTTAGGATCTCATAGATATCATCTGTTGCCACACAACGCCGAATCTGCTAATCAATCCTTGTATGGAAAAGACATCCTGCCATCCATGAATAGCGGGCACTCTTATGAATGATCTTCCTCTGCTCCTTATAAGATAAGTGATGGGGCACTTCACCTATAGCAAGATAATTAACAATATATGCATACCATGGAGTATTAGTAGATACTGCAAAAATATGCCCATCTGGAAAATTATCATCAACTAGTGTATTCTTACCATCATGTTTTAACCTAGATAAGAAATCTGCAACCACATTGTCCTTCCCTAGTTTATCTACTATAGTAATATCAAATTCCTATAGTAGCAAAAGCCATCGTGTGACACGACCAGGGGTAACAGGTTTGTTCATTAAATACCTGATGGCATCATGATCAGTGTGAACAAAGGTAGAATACCCAGTAATATAATGCCGGAACTTGTTGATGGCATAGACAACATCAAGGAACTCTTTCTCAGTAACCGTGTAATTTAATTCATCCGGAGCCAGATTTTTACTAACATAGTTGACTGCATAAGGGACTTTATCTTCTTGTTGTCCTAATACTGCACCAATTGTTGTTTCAGAAGCATCTGTGTGAATATGGAAAGGTAACACCCAGTCTGGTCCTCTAAGAACCGGAGCACTATAGACTAATTCCTTAATCTTTGCGAAGGCTACCTCACAGTCCTCTGTCCACACAAATTCTGAATATTTTGTCAGTAATTGAAATAATGGGTGGGCTACTTTTGCAAAATTCTCCATAAAGCGCCTATAATAACCAGCATACCCAATAAAACTACTTACCTGTGTGGGTGTTTTAGGTGTTGGAAAGTTCATAATTACCTTTACCTTTGTTGGGTCCATCTTGATTCCTTTAGCTAAAAGCAAATGTCCCAGAACAATTCCTTGTTCCATCATCATGTGACACTTTACTGTACTCAGGGAAACACACGCTTGCATGCACCTTTCAAGAAAATTTTATAAATTTTTCAGCCCCTCCAGGAATGAGTCCCCATATGGAGTGAAATAATCCATATAAATTTCAACACCATCATCTATTAAATCATAGAAGATTCCCAAGATTTCCCTCTGAAATGTTGCAGGGGCATTACATAGGCCAAAAGGAAGGACCCGGTATGAAAATTTTCCCCAGGGACATGTGAAAGTGGTCTTGTCCTGATCCTCAAGAGCAATTTGGATTTGGTTGTATCCAATAAACCCATCCAAAAATGAGAAAAATTTATTACCATCCAATGTGTCTAAGACTTGATCAATAAATGGCAGAGGGAAATGATCCTTCTGCGTTGCCTTATTTAACTCTTGGTAATCCACGCAGATTCGCCACTTACCGTTTTTCTTAGGGACCATTACCAGTGGTGAAACCCATTGGATGTCTGAGATAGGGTAGATAAAACCTACATCTAGTAAGTTCTGAATCTCTTCTTTCACAATGTTTTTTAATGTTGGGTTCATCCTTCTCTGAGGCTGTCTTATAGGGCGACAATCTTCTTTGATGTATATATGATGGGTGCACAAATTATCAGGGATCCCCTTCATGTCTAAGTAATCCCAGGTGAAAGCTTCCTTATACTTCTGAAGAACATCTATCAGTTTCTTCCTCTGGGATTCTGACAGACCTGGATTGATATTCAGGGTTTTCCCTGGTTCTATCTCCACTTGGACGCTTTCATGAGGTGCATCAACATATTCTTCTAATTCTTCTGTTGTCTCAATATCTTCCTGAGTTTCACAGCTTAAAATAGATTCTAAGACTTGTTGATTTGATTCTGAAATGAAACAAGGATCATTCATAAAGGAAGTGATCACATCATCTTCTGATTCCATCTTCAACTGAAGGGCCTGTCTGATAGTAAGGACCGGTCTCACCTCTTCCTCTTCTTCCTCGACTTCCACCATAGATACAGCCTTCTTGTTGGCTGCTGAATTCTTGGATGCATTTGGTTCTACTGGTGGGTATAGCACCAAATTATTAATGTTATGGCCATTATAAATGACCATATTTCCTTATCGGCATCCGATATAAGCATCTGCAGTAGTCAGCCATGGTCTCCCCAAAATAAAAGGGTGGCCTCCCACTGAAGACTGTGTATGCAGCACCAGGAAATCGACAGGGTAATGCCATGCATCCGCTGAAATTGTCACGTACTCCAACTTCCCCACAGTCTTGACTGTGGACCTATCTGCCAATTCCAACACTGTAGGTGTATACTTCAAGTTCTGAAGGACTAATATATGCATGGTTTCAGTAGTGATGACATTGATGGCAACACCCAGGTCTACCAGTACGTTTGGAATCTCTACCCCATTAATCTGTACTGTCAGAACTGGGTTCCCTGGGTCTCCATATTTCATTGGTGTTGATTTCCCCATCATGAAGTCCGATAGTTTTCCCATAACATGTATAGTGAGGGGGTCCTTAGTTTTCTTTGCAGGTTTCTTCGAAAAATACTCCCTAAGAGTTTTTGCATAAATTGGCACATATTTCATAGCTTGTAACAAGGGAATTTTGACAAATAAATTCTGAAATTCTCCTAATAAGTCAAATTCATCTTGTGGGCTTGGTTTACTCACAATCAGTCTCTCTGGGTAGGGTGGTTCGGATTGAGGTTGTTTTACAGGAGGCACCTTAAAAGTTTGTTTCAGTTCTTTATTAGTTGATTGTGCCTCTCTGTCGTCATTATCAAGTTGTTCAATGATGATCGGAGGGGGTTGGACATTAACTGTCTGGCTAGATCGCAAATTCATTTCATACAGATCTGCCATAGAAATGCTATACGAAGGCAAGTTAAGAACATCAGCTTGATCAGCTCCTTTATTATAGGGGTTAGGGTTAGGCTGCATTGGAAGCTGAGGATGGACAGGTTGGTTACCAGGAGGCACGGTGGAGGGTAATTGGAGATGTTGTGATATATGTTATTGTGGCATCTGCTGAGGGAACTTCCCTATAGAGGGTCCTCACCAAGTTGGAGCCCATGATGAGCTCATACTAGCCTGAGGGTTCCATTGTTGCCATAGTGGGTGCTGGTATTGTGGCCACATAGGGGAGCAAGGTATGGGTTGGGGATTCATGTTATAGTTATTGAAATACTGAGATAGATCTAGATATGTACCTTGATTTCCTATTGATGGTCTAAATTACCACGGCTTCCTGGCGCCCATAAGATATAGTTGCTCCGTGTCCTCCCCCGCTCCTTTAAATACTGCTTTCATGCCTGGCAAGGAAGGGCATGAGCTAGTAACATGATTTAGCTCACAGATGTCACACTTCTCTATAGACTTTAATGGGCATTCTCTTTCTAAATGACTCTTCTTGCATTTCAGGAATAAGATTTCCATAGCCCTTTCCTACTCCAACTTCTTTTGCTTCACTTGAAAAGTATCCATTTGTGTTAATAGGGTACTAAGAATATCTGTCTTCAGGTTGTCTAACAAGTTCCCAATTTCTTCTTTCGGAATACCCCTGCTAGATCCTTTTACTAAACAAACCCTTGATCCATTTCTTACAAGCCCTCTTGAGCACTGGATACACAAATCGCAAATATTTTCAAAATTTTCCTTGGAGACGTCTCCTTTCCGCACAATATTTAACATTTCCATTGAATCCTCTCGAAAAGATCGAAGGAGGATAACCTTCATAATTTATTTATCCAAGTCAAAATGTCCTGACCTTTGTAAGAGGTACTTAAACCTTTCCACACAGTCTTCCAGACTTTCATCTTCTTTCTGTGTAAACTTGAAAATCTCCTCCTTGATATTCCGGGATTTACAATAGTCCTGATATTCCTCCAGGAAAACTATTCGCATGCCTTCCCATGTGGTAATGGATTTCCCTCCGAGGCCCATAAACCATCGCAGGGCCGTCCCCTTAAGTGTAGAAGGAAAAATCTTCAATTTTTGGGCATCCATCATGTAATCATACCCCCGACACACTATATCAAACTCAAACAAAAATGTGTCGGGGTCATATGAAACGAGCCCATGGAAATTTGGTAAAGCTGCTAATGGGATAGGCTTTGTAGGCGCACCTCCTCCCATATTCTCAATGGGAAACTCGATAGTAGAGGTTGTGGGAGCCATGGAAATCTTCCAATAGTCACTGGGGTTTTCAACAGGCTCTGTAGAGGATGAATGTGGACTCCTTACTACTGGAACTCGAGTGGCTTTGGTAGCGCTCCCCCAGTCTCTCGGTGATACAAATATTTATTCGTTTCTACTGCCTACATCCTGATGGCCCAATCCATCAACGACAACTTCCTCTCCCCTATTGAAGTAGTCTGATTCTGTCAATATTCTACTTGCGATTTCTTCTCCTTCTATCCCCAATGCAAGATCCTCTTGATCAGGTCCAATGCTATTTGAGCCTTCTGCTAATGGAGGACTCAGCTGTACTGAATCACCAATGGATGCCAGAGTATGCACTGGCTGATCTACTGATTGTCCTTCGGATCGTACTCTCCTAGCCCCTCGCCTTGCGGCTACATGAGAAGATGATTCAGACTCTGCCTTTTCGATGATCTGTTGAATGTAAGTCTTTCTTCCCAAATCTGGTCTTCCCTTCTTTGGGGTTCTCTCTCGGCTCGTCTTATTTGATTATTTGTTCATACAAAAAATAATGTGATGGAGAATCTCTGCATGAGCCTACAACACTTCAATCCTGAAGTAAGGTGTCAAATGACCATTCCTTCCCCAAGACAAAATGATTTAAAAAAAAAGAAAAACAGCAAGACAGAGACTAGAGTTTCAGACCCAGAGCAGGGCGTCAAAAGACTCTTCCCTCCCTGGGACAAGAACAAGAACCAAACAACCCACAAAACGACCTAATACTTCCCATATCTGAAGCAGGGCGTCACAAGACTCTTCCCTCCCCATGACAAGAAGATGGAACAAACTCCAAACAAAAGAAAAAACAAACAAAACAAAATCAAAACCTATGCTCAGTACCTGAAGTAGAGTGAGAAAACTCGTTCTCTCCCCAGGACGAGAGGTCAACCCTCTGGTTTCCTCGAATCGTTGCTTGCACCTTGTACCCTCCCCGAAAACGTCGCCAAAATGTTGTTTTTCAGGTAGGGATGATTTATCCACCCTAATCCGACATTAATCTTATCAATCCGGGAGCGTATCCTTTCAAGGCAACGTGCAAAGTATATGCAGGAACAAACACTTAATCCGTTCAACCAAGGGTTTACAGTCAAAACTCAAAACATTGTCATGAATTAAAGTTAATACAGAACATTCAACAATCTTAACCAGCAAAATATAAGAATAACAACCATAACACAACAGAAATCAATCCACACATATACACAGACACAACACCTGATCAGAAGAGCGGGCCCAACTCTCTGATCAGGGCTGCGTTAATTACAAAACTCTTTGGAACAGTAAAACTAGATGTATTTTATTGATATATGAAATTTGATTACAGTCTTCTCTTCGGAACCCTGAATTACAGGAACAATGCCCATTTTATACACAGTACAAGGGAATAACAGATTTCCCTGCAACATGATAATTGCATGTTCAAAAATGGACTCTAGTTGAAACGGCACGAACAAAAAATATTCTGAATAGAGCAAAGGGCTGAGAATAGGCCCAAGGAGTCATGGTCTAGCTGCGCATTCTCCCTTTGGCTTGCTGTTACCGATTCTTGTTGCGATCTGCTAGAGCGAGGGTTCCTATCTTGAATCTACAGCCAAACACAAACCTTAGTGTCACAATTAGGTAAAAACCCACTATTTTACTTCATTAATAAAAATATCCCAATTGGACAAGTCAGGGTATTTACCTCAGGATTTTATCATGGAAAATGTAGGTAAATTAAGAAAAAAGGGTCAAAAAGGATAACAAAAGTGGGCAAAGAAATAGCAGAATTCGGTGCCCAACAACTACCTCTAGAGCTTTATAACAAAACTCATTACAATATTTGCATTGACCACTATTGAAAACATGAAAACCATACTATTTACTGGAGCCTTATAACACATGTGATTACGGTATTTACAATAACAATCACATTTGCTTCAAAAATCAAATAATCATACTGTCTATGGATCTTTATAAATCTAACTTGATGCATTATTTACAATAATACACATGTCCATGCATGCAAATTTTATAAACCAACAAATAAAAGGATATGATGTTTGTATCAGCAATAAGGGAATACAAAGGCTGAAACCTCCACCCTCATGCTAATACCAGGATTCACCTCTTGCCCATGAAGACCAAAATCCACTGCCAAGTCAAAGTCTGCATCTAATTTCCAACACTACAATCTTGAGCCACTTGTCCTCTCAGTGAACAGTTATCGACTCATTGTTCCAAGGAACACTCCCAACATGAATTTGATTCCATTTGGAAATTCTAATGACAAAACCAAACACATCCCCAACCTTCCCTTCTCTATTATACAATCCCTTTGGAAATCTGGTCACCCCCATCCGTGTAGTCACATACCTTCCAAATTTCGTTGACACCCCCATCCCAAGTAGTCCATCCTTTAGTAAGCCTTCCATGCATCAACACATACAAAATCCATGGCATGTACCTACCTCAAAACCATCATATCAGTCATTTCATGCTCATGCCAATCAATGGACACTATTGGGTACTAGTGACCCACAATCGCCCAGCTCCTGAAGTTCTTTGCCAGTATACTGCTACATGTCCCAATTCCTTTTGTTGTTGCTGCTAATGCTTGCAATCAGTTTCAACCACCCAACTAGGCATTCCGTGCTTCCTGTAGCAAACACATAATTTCCATTACATTCAAAATAAATTTAAATATCTTGAAATCATACATCATTGGTATCTAGTCAACAAGGTACACTTGAAATCCTGTTCACTTCCTGTCATGCAAGTCAAACTAGTTATTTGATCAAATCATCATGCATAAACATATCAGATATGATTAGCTCAAAACACAACCATCATAGGTCAAAATCATGAATCGCATGCAATAATCAAAAACCATAATCATAAATCACATGTAACCATCATAAGTCAAAATTATATATCACATGCATAATAGAATTGAAATAAAATATCGATACTTATCCTTCACCGGTCCTTACTTCTGTATTTTTTCTTTTATACACACACCAGATCGGTTTCCTCATCCAAAAAACACTAGTGCCTTCTCTTCAACTACGTATACATGCACATAGAATACAATGTGTACATCCACACAAGGTGTATAACACCACACAATGCATACACTCACACTGGCATATGACACATACACCTACCTTGGTGTACAACACAAAAAATTACATATGCCTAGACCGACATAAAACACATACACCTACACCCAGTATACAACACATACAATACATATTCATACATATACGTACACAGAGTACAACACGATGAATACACATGTCGTAATACAACTCTTAGGGAATTTTGTCCTATGTGAGACGTAATTTAATTTCTATATTTCCCCACCAAAATAAAGCACTTACCATTACTCGAAATTTGGTGATCTTCATCTTGGAGGTAGAAGGATATTATTTTTTCCTAAAACACCTTATCATACCTTCTAACCATGCTTTAGCACGTTCTCTGACTAGCCGTCATGAAATATTTGGAAGCTTAATATGTTGTAGCTCCCTAGAGATATCCTCATGGGGTTTTCTATGATATTGTAACATCCCTGGTAAAAAAATCATGTAAAAATATTTAATACCATGATTGACATGAAACGTATTCCAACCTAAATGTTGGGCAAAACATCCTAGAGAGTGTTCATTTCATTTTATTATGGCTAAAGAAAATTGGAAAAGGCAATGGCTAAGGCTTTAGAAAAGAAAAGGGGTATTTATTGGCATTTATTTATGAAAATAATGGAAATTGGGAGAAAAGGAAGGTGAAAGGTCACAAGTTACATGTGAGGAGGAAAATGAAGGAAAATGATGGAAAATTAAGAAAACAGAGGCCTCATTGATAAAAAAAATCTTATGAGGATCAGTGGGAAAGGATTTCGTACTTTATTTTTGGAGCTCTCTTCTATTCTCTCTCCCTCTAATTCTCTAGAGAGTGTGGCATACTTTGATATTTGGATCAAGAAGGTAAAGGAAGAGTAGGAAAGTGCAAGAGGACATCAGAATTAGCATCTACAACAAGTTCTGAGTGCAAGCGCTGAGTTGCATGTATGATTTCCTCACTAGTTTTGAAATGCATGTTATTGCATGTGGTTTCTTGCTAATGATATGTCATTGGCATGGAGGATTTCCTAGATTAACTATGGATTTTCCTAGCCTTTCCATTTTTTGGATAAAAATGGCGATTGTGGGTTTGTTTCCATTGATTCTTTCTACTTGGTTCTCATGTTCCTATAGGTTTGGGTTGAGTTATTAGTTCTTGGAGCGTTGGTTGAAAAACTCTATGGAGCCTGAAAGACATCTATTGGGTCGAGTTACTAGTCCTTGAGCCTTGGTTGGATAAACACTCTGGAGTCGCAGGTGGGTTGAGTTACTAGTATTGGAGTCTTGGTTCGACAAACGCTCAAGAGAATGGGAACAGTTGGGGTTAAGTTACTAGTCCTGGATCATTGGTTGGAGAAGACACTCTAGATCCATGGAAAAATTAGATAAAGACTAATCTGGTGATGGTTTGTGATGTCCGGCCATGATTTGGAATCATTGGTTTAGGATTGAGAAACTTTTTTCTCTGTAGCCCTGGATTGGTTTTGATTGATGTTTTTTATGAAGTCCCACATTCATGCCTGGAATATGGCACGAGGGTGACTAGTTGAAGTGAGATTTGGCTCAACCATATCTATGGTAGGGTGGAACGAGGAAGTCCCATACCGGGTTGGTTTTTATATTCACTAATGAAAGGATCATTTCATTGTAATTTCATGTGTATATGCACTAGTTTATATATGGATTCTATTTTTGATGTCTCCATGGTATTTTTGTTGGTATTATGTTGGTTATAAGTATGTATTGTGACAGTGATGAGGTATGCATCTCTCCATGTTTTTACTTGTAAATGAATGCAGAATTGATCTATTCTAAAATAGATTGTATTTTAGCTAATTATGTAAGGGATAAATGCTTCTTAGTGATTCTCAGATAAGTATGAGACCCCTATTCTTAAATTTTTTGTTTTCACATGTAGATTCAAAGTTTGTGACATGTTTGACAAAATGATTCTCATGGAAAATAGGGTCCTAGATGAGTTACTATTGATGTTATTGCTTTCGTATAATCGTTATAATGTTATTTATCATTCCCTAAGTTTTCATTAAGTTCTGGGGAGTGACTGGGGCTCTGCGTCTAAAAAGGTGGCTCAAATCCTAGAGTTGCAGGCACACAACTAGACATTTGGGGCCCTAGCCGCAGGCATGCGATGTTGTGCCTGGGGAAATAGAATCCTCGGCACATGCATGTAGTATTATTCCTATATATATGGCTCAAAAGGGTCAAGGTGTCAGTGTGACCTATGGGCAAGAGGCCTGAAGGGTTGGGTTTCCTCCTGGGGTGTTTTTAATGTTGTACAAGGTTTTTTTGATGTGTTTATGTCGGTGCCACTACCTTAAGGTAACCTAGGAGTTTGAATATCATTTTAGTGGCATATCGTTGCATATTTACCTTCGTTGGCTAGTTACTTAGGTAGATGTGGGATGAGGGTGTTACAGAGTGGTATCAAAGCATGGTTCAACTCTCATAATAGATTGGTGGTGTTTTTATCATGCATTTATGTTGGTTGCATGCGTATGTAGTATGCTTTTGGTCAATTTGTGATTGTTACATATGCATGGTGTTGGTCATCGTTACAGTGGTGTCACCTAAAGAAAGTTGTTAGTGTCATTGGGGACATGTGTCATCATGTGTGTATGACTGGTTATGTATTGTTAATGCTTATGTACTGACTGGGTATGCTTGTTTACATGTCAGTACATGTTATATATTTATTGCGTGTTTATGCTTGGTTACATGATGGTCATGCTTGGGCATTGTCCGTTTTTCCTTGGGTACATGTCGTTACATGTCGTACATGCATTGGTTGTTCATGTTGGGTTACATGTTGTTCACACTTATGTATTATCCATGTAAGTTGGAATGGTTGATGTTGTCATGCATTGTGAGGTCATGATGATGATATTAGTATGTTATGATGCTAACGTGTTGGCTAAGATAGAAGATGAAGATCATCAAGGCAAAGTTGTAGCACTATACTTTCGAGTAAGAGCATATCGTCATACAAGTATTGTACGTTTGGCATGTAGGTATGATTTTTTAATGGTTGTTATAAGCATTATAGTTATGTACATGACTATTATTTTATTTATTTTATGGTTCGATACAAGGCAGATGTTAGTTAATTAGTGTGATCATATGTACATGTGTTAGTTAGTCAAGCATGATAGTAACTTGATGATTATGTTATATGTCACTGATGAATATGTTAACATGTAGTTAGCTTGATAATTATGTTATGCATTGTTGATGAGCATGTTATATGTTATCTTATTTTTGTTATATATTAGTTAACTTTATGATTATGGTTTTAGCATTAATATATTGATGTTATATGTATCGTGATAAATTGGATGGGATAATGCTGATGGTTAGGGTTATGAAATTTAGGTATGAGTTAATATGTTGTGATATTATGTCATGCTAATTTAGGTCAACTGTGAATCTATGATTGTTATTCATGAATGAAATTTTTTTATGAGTTTGTGATGTGAACATGTTAGATAGTTACTATTATGGACATCATGACCATATTTATGTTTGAGTTGACATGATGAGATGTTATATTGTGCTAATCCATATTGATTGTGCAAAGAATATAGCCTCCCCTTAAGATACATTAAGGTATGAGTTTCTTATGTCACCTATTTTGTACTTGAATGCTTGATTATGTCGTTTATATTTTTCTTGGATGTTTTCTTAGTTGTATGATATGAGTTTTTATCTATGAGATTGCATGAAGATATCATTTGGTCTTAAGATGGTTGCACTAATTTTGTATGTGTTGAGATAGCTGATATGTACTTTAGTATAAGAAGGTGATAGTGGTATCATTAAGTCTTATGACTCTTGGTTGATTATGATATGTTTTTTAGTCTTGGTAAAGGTTCATTTTAGTTAATATATATGATGTCTTGATATTTGGAACATGTGATTGACATGTGAGAATAGTTGCAAGTAAACATGCTTGGTATTAGAATGACAATCCAATAGTTGAATTTTTTATATAACTAACAACACGGTGATGTGATAGCATATAGTAAGATTCAATTATAGCAAGCTAAGATAATTGGTGTATTGTTATATTTATTTATGCATTTACAGTTATGTGTTTATGGCAGTATGATGCATGGATTACATGGCAAGAGTTTTCCATGAAATATTAAGTAAGGCTCATGTTGATATTTCACTTGGAGGCACTAGTAACCTTGGGGATTGAGTAATGGTGTTTGTTGTAAAGTCTTGTGCCTTTGGTATATTGTGATTTTGTTGCGATTGATTTGTGGTTTTGATTACATCTAGTGTATGGCCAGAACAATTTTTTTTTGGTGTCTTATTGTTATTGGTTTTCTTGGTTTTTTTCTTGTTTGTTTATTGTTCTTAACCTTTTATTTTATGTTTTGAGTCTTGGGAATTGGTTTGGGAAAGAGAAGAGTTGACGAATCTTGGTAATATATGTGTGATACCCAATAGGTAATGAAAGATTTGGATGAATTTTGGTTCATAAGTAAGCACATCAACAGATTTGAATATGAGATTCAATTGGAATGGTTGGGTCCATTGTGGTAAATGGAAAGTGGAAGTACATACTTGAGAAAGGCAAAAAAAGAGGTAGAGTGTGTGGATAGAGGTGTTATATGCCCTAGCTATGTTAGGAACTGTTGTTCTCAACGTTGTACATAGTGTCCATAGATAAAGGAAGTTCTCTTAACCTTGACCTTATGTTATTTGGTAATTATGATGTGATCATGATTATGTTGGTGCTTATATATGTATGCATCTATGTATGTATGTACGTATGTCATGTTTGACAAGGTCAACATGTATCATAATTGTTTAATGATCATGTTTATATGTATATATGTGTGTATGTAGGTCGTTTTCTGACAGGATCATGGTTATTTTATGCTAATGATCATATATGTATTGTTGGAGCAGGGTCCCTCAGTCCGACAATATTTTATATATTTTGTAATAATTTTCTCTTGCGCAGGGGTTTTGGGGTGGGTCAAAACCCCTCATGAACAGTAATGGGTTAAAAGGGTAGATCAAGGGGCCGCAAACCATGTTTTGCAGACCATAGGATAACGTAGGCTAAATAATATAAACAAGTGAATATATTGAGGCTAAGAGGTTAGTTTTTTGGATAAGCCTGAGCGTGGATGGAAGAGCTAGATAATTTGTGATAGTTTAGTGTGGATTTGTCTGGGTAGAAGGCTCCTGCTGGTTGTGTGCGTGGAGACCTTAGTCCTGCTGTGTGCGCACCACCATGGATCTATGCATAGGTTGTTGAAGTCTTTTGTATGATAGATATGAACTGATTTAGTAATAAAGAAGTATCATTGCAGATAACTGAGTTCTTTATGCATCTATCGGTTATGTTATGAATTTTTTTGTATCTTGTTTCTGATTTATGTACTGTCTGCACTTACATCTCTTGCGAAATTTTGGTTGGGTTTATATGACTGATTATGGGATAAATGTTATGGTATAAAGCTCTAATATTATGTTTAAAGGGTTAGTACTTGATTTATTATTGTTGTGTTAACTTGCGCAAGATAATCCGCATAATTGATTTGAATTCATCTGAAAAGGGTTTGTTGGTTAGGGCTATTGTTGCAAAGGTATGTTAAGGTTGTTTTGGAAACTCAAGGCACCCACACCATTCAAATATCTCTCAGGGTGCAGAAACGTGGTTCCGACACTCCCCCATACTACTTCGGGTGAGACTTTGACTTGCACAAGTAGGTCACTACCGAAAGGGCTAGTAGTAAGAGGGTTTTGTTCGTTAACCTCAATTCTGAACTTGGGTCAAGACCCCTCGAGCCAAAAAATGGCTCTTTTAACAAGACCGAGAGAATTTTGAGAGAGTCTGGGTGATGTCGCAAGGTCATTGGCAGCCATTAATACTTGAACTTGAGGACTGGTTTGAAAAACATATTTAGGAGTTTTCCCTAAAAGAAAAAAGAATTAAGAAGTTATCTGCTGACAAGTGGAAGAATAAGTATATTTCTATGGAGGTGCATGAGATATTCTTCATAACATTTTCACACAAACTAAATGAGTGGTTGGCGAGGTTAGCAGAATTCAAAACCTATTAGAAGGATGACCAGGTCACGCAGTGGACCCCTGAACTAATCCAACAATTGAAAAATACTAATAATTCTATTACCCGGACTTTAGATCACTGGGTTGATAATATCTTGGGTGGATTTGTAACTAAATTTTCAGTCAATCAGTTTGTGTCCTACTATGAAGTTGAACGAAGATTTTTCAAAGGATTAAGGGGTGAGTTCTTGCAAACTTTTCCTTTGCTGATTAATATGATATTGTGTGAAAAGGGTGTTCTGTGCAGCCACACTGAGTGAACAACCCCCGATTAGAGTCGAAGCACGACATGAAGTGGTAAATAATATCAATTCAATCAAGAGGGGGATAAATCAGTGTATAGTCCTCTGAGGAATTCCCCTGATCTAAATGAGAGCGGGGCTACGCACGCAGAGACTATTCCCCCGACTATGCCACCATCAAATTCACATGGGGTAAGAATCCTCCTACCCACCTCAACCCCCACCTGAGCACGATATGGCCGCACAAATGAAGTTACCAACTTTTAAAGGAGTGGGGGATGAGGATATTTACCAATTTTGGTTCGTGGCAGATGTGGTATGGGCTGCGTAGAATGTCAATAAAGATGTCGTTAAAATAACATTTTTAGCAATAGCCTTCGAAGGTTGGGCTTTGGATTGGTTCATAGGATACATTTCTCAACATGTGAATCCCACAATACATGAGATCAAGGATGCCCTTAAGCAGCAGTTTTGAAAACCTAAGTCTTATTCTTAATGTGTAGTAAAACTAAAAGATATCAGGCAAGTGCCTACAAAGTTCATCTGGGAAGCTGACCAACGGCTAAAAAGGTCATCAGTGACAGAGTATTTTCCTATGATGACAAGAAGCATAAGAAATGGTTGATTTCCATGATGTTGCCGCATCTGCATGGGCCCATGGGTCAGCAAAAGATTAACTGACAGGAGGAAGCCCTATAAATTTCTATGAAGTTAGAAGTTACATGAAGGAACAATACTCAAATTGGAGCATTACAGATTTAGAGCCAATTAGAGGCAATGCACTTAGAGATTCAAAATTTACGAAGAGACTTGGGTAAAGAAGCTAGTGTAGATGTCTGCTGCATATGCTACAGAATATCTGGCCACACCAAATATTAGTGCCCTCTACTGTTGAACTATATGCAAGCTGGGGGACCGAGTCCACTACGCTCGAGGGATATTGGTGGGCCTAATAACCCCACATTATGGTGCGATGATTATCGGGTGGCAGGGCGGCATGATACAGACCACTGCCCACGGTTAGGTGCCTATGTCCCTGAATCGAAGCAACAGTGGTGCATATTATACTCTTCGGTGGGACACGATGAGCACAATTTCCACACGTATGACTTAATTATTGAGAGAGGAAACATGTATAGAGTATAGAATTAAATTTCATCACTAGCATCTCCCTCTGAACACATAGGATCCCCAATAAGAGGTCGGGGAGGGGGGAGAGGTGGAAGTGCTGGTAGGGGAAGAGGGAAAATAAATTTCTACAACTGTGGAAAAATAAGACATTATGCATGAGATTGCCCAAACCCCTCATGACAATACTATAGGTATTGTAGACAATTCGATCATGTAATTGAATATTTTCTAGTGTTGATCGCTAAAATTTAGGAAAAACAACAGACGCCAATGAAAAACATACAATGGGTTACGGCCGAGCCACGCGATGACGGTCCAAGTGTAAATGTCATTACCCGCAGTGGCATTGCTACCAAAGGAAAAAAAGAGAAGGCCAACACAAAACCACTAATCATAAATGCAGTTGAAAAAAAGGAAAGCCTCAACCTACAGAAAGAAAAAGAGATTTTCATCAAAGCCAGAAAGGATTTTGCCAAGGAAGAAGCAACCACTTCGAGACCTATTGGGGAACCAAAGGATGACGATGAGGTTAAGCCATTATTACAAGCCTGCATTAATATATTCTGCAATAATTGGGTTGTATGTAATCTCCAGGCCCTGATAGAAAGTTGTGTAGAAAATGAGGTGTTGCAGTCAGAGTGCAAGGTTGTAAACAAAGTTTACAAGCATAAGAAGAGAATGGGTAGGGAGATGCGCATGATGGTATAGATTGGGTAATATGAGATGGACCAGGTTATCTTAGATCTCGGGTCCGATGCTAATGTATTACCTAAAAAAACTTGGCAGTGGATGGGAGAGCCAAAGTTGGAATGGTCCACCATTCAGCTACGCATGGTTAATTAGCAAAATATCATCCCCCTGGGTAGGATTTCGCAAGTTGAGGTCGAAATTGCGGGAGCAAAGGTATGTGCTGAATTTGAGGTTATGAAAATTGTGGATGATACATATCCATACCTTGCATTATTAGGATTGGATTGGGTGATTGGTATGGGAGGTATCATTAACCTAAAGCAGAAAAGTATGACCTTTGAGAATAATGGTATGCGAGTGATCGTCCCACTGGTTCTGGAAGAAGGAGAATGGTAAATAGAGACAGTGTGCAAAGTGGATGTGGCTCACCATATCTATAAATTGACTGCATGGGAAGAATACTCGCTCAACCCTACAACTGACGGCATGTTGAACTAGGAAAGGGATAGCTGATGTTTTTATGATTCTCATGGCGAAATGGAGAACTGGAAGAACCAAATACATGACATCTCTGCGCTACACTGCCTCAATATTAAAAAGAGCTTCTGGTGCATCTCCTCTGAGGTAAGGGAAATACCCTACTTTGATGATTCTAGTAGTTTTAAATAATTTTTAGAAGCGATAGAACAGGTCGTCCCAGAGGAACGAATATTCTAGGTGATGGAATTGGCTATGCGCACAACTCCAGCGCACTAGTGGGAAACACACAAGGGAAATTTTTAGGACTGGAAGGAATGTAGAAATATGATGATGCTACGATTTGAACCTCCTACCATGCCTCCCATTGAATTATTCTATGGTCAAGGAGATTCGCACAAACAACTAGCGATGTGGATGAAGGTATGGAATAAGAAGACATGGAATGAATGGGTTCATAGGTTTGTCCACTCATTAGGACCAGTCCCCACAACCTAGTATCTAGAGGTTGAGTTACACTAAGGCACTCAAGACTGGTATACAATGAAAAAAGAGTTTCTTGCAAACTTTGGCACGGTGGGCAGCTCAAAAAAATTGGATGAGGCACTGCAAGACATATATGCCCTAGTCTTTAATGAATCTCGACCCCACAGGGAGAATGTTGCGCTGACCTAGGATGTACAGATGAAAGACATATCCAACTGCCAAAACCTATAAATTGAGGATAACGAATATTACCCAAGGAATGTTAGTATCCCTTAATCAGAAGATAAGCACACAGTCATAGGACCGACGTTAAGAATGGTGGATGTAACTAAACCTATGAATTTGAAGGAAGTAAAAATTGGAATGGATGAGCAGCCCAAGCTGGCTAAGATTGGGCATTACTAGGATGCTGATACAATAGGAAAGATTGTAGAGCTACTGATGGAATATCAAGCTTTGTTTCCTACAAAATTCTCCGAATTGAAGGGAATTGTGGGGGACCTGGGTGTCATGAAGATCACATTAAAATATGATGCACTCCCTATCAAATATCACCCTCTTACCGATTGAATCCAAAATATAAGAAGAAGGTAAAGGAGGCTTTAGAAAAGATGATAGTTTTAGGTATCATTGAATCGGTTGAGCAATCGTATTAGGTGACCGCGATGGTGGTTCAGGAGAAAAATACCAAGTGAGAAATCGAGATTTGTGTCAATTTGTGCAAATTGAACGATTCTTGTGTACATGACCCCTTCCCTACACCATTCTTGAATGATATTTTGGATAATGTGGGAGGGTAATAAGCTTATTCGTTCATAGATAGGCTCTTAGGTTATCATAAAATCCGCATTGCACGAGAGGACCACAACAAGACCACCTTTACCACAGAATGGGGTTCTTTTAAATATACTGCCATGCCATTCAGATTAAAAAATGCACCTGCAATATTCTCGTGTTTGGTCATGGCTGTATTCAAGGAATTCATGCATAAATTCTTGGAAGTCTACTTTTATGACTCGACAATATTTGGATTGGTAAAGAATCATGTCTCAAATTTGCGCTTGATTCTTGATGCCTGTCAAAAGCATTCTTGATGCCTATCGAAAGCACCATATTTCTCTCAATCTAAAGAAATGCATATTCTACGTACCTTTTTGGATTCTACTGGGACATATCGTATGTCAGCAACGATTGATGGTGGACCCAGTCAAGATCACGGTGATCATTAACTTAGAAGTCCCTTCCACTGATAAGCAGCTCCGCTCCATCGTAAGACATACCGGTTATTACAGGAAGTTTATCCAGAGGTATTGCTCTAATCACTGCTCTAATGGAGAAGTTGATAAATAAATATGTAGCATTCTTTTTGGATGACGAGTTTCAGAAGAGCTTTGAGCTACTAAAAGAGAAAATGGTCACTGCCCCCATTTTAATATTCCTGGCTTGGTCTAAGGTTTTCCACGTACATGTGGATGCATCGGGCATAGCACTAGGAGTTGTTTTAGCGCATCTAGGAGAAGGCGACATTGATCACCCAATAGTATTTTCTATTCGTAAGCTCTCAGGTGCAGAGCACAACTACTCCACTACAGAAAGGGAAGGATTAGCTATGGTATATGCACTACAACAATATAGACTACTTGTTGGGGGGAATTTCAAGATGTTCACTGACCATCCCGCTTTAAAATACTTGGTCAATAAGCCTGTGTTGGGGGGGGGAGATCTGTCGATGGCTATTTCTTTTCCAGGAGTATGACTTTGAAATAATTGTAAAGCTAGGAAGACTGAATTTTGGGCCTAATCATCTGTCACAGATTGAGAATGGGGAGGAACCAACCAATTTGGAGGAAGGATTACCAGATGCCCAACTCTTCGTTATCAAGGTGGTTGATGAACACTTCACACACATTATTCATTTTATGACTACGGGCACAACACCCATGGAATATTTGGTCCAACAAAAGAAGGCGTTGGTTGCGCACAGCGGATGTCAACCTAATTCCAGGTCAATTATATAAATTAGGAGCATATGAAGTACTAAGGATATATGTGTTGGAACATGAAATATGGGCTATATTGACTAAAGCTCATGAAGGTGTAGTAGGTGGCCACTACGCTGGGAAAGCCACCACATAGAAGGTGTTACATGTTGGGTTATGGTGGCCCACACTACATGGTGATGCGCAGGCATACTATTGGGCCTCCAATGCTTGTCAATGGATAGTGAATTCATTGCGTAGAGAATAAATTCCCCTCCACCCACATATGGCCTTGCAGTCATTTGAAAAATGGGCTATAGATTTTGTGGGACCAATCAATCCTCCTAGGAAGAAGACTGGGGCACGATATATTATTACTGCAACTGATTATGTGACCAGGTTGGTGGAGGTTAAGGTGGTTAAGGATTGTACTGCATACACTACTGCGCACTTCATCTTTGAGCACATATTGACCCATTTTGGGTGCCCAAATATTTTAATGAGTGATAGAGGGACGCATTTTTTCAACGAGACGATTGACGCATTGACTGAGGAATTTCGGATCCATCACAAGAATATTACCTCATATCACCCACAAGAAAATGGCGCAGCGGAAGTATTCAACAAGATTTTGGAGCACACTCTTTCAAAGGTCTACAATGCCAACTGAGACGATTGGGACATGTGCATCTCTTCTGTACTATGGGCTTATAGGACAACCTGTAAAAATTTGACTAGAAAGACACCACTCAGGATGGTGTATGGGCTGGAAGCCATCATATCGATGGATTATACTGTCCAAATTCTATGCATATGGCCTAAACTAACATGTTTGGGCCTGAAATTATGGAGGAATGGTTGGCGCAACTCATTTCCTTGAAAGAATATCGAGCAGCAGGTATAGAAGGTGCATGAGAAATCACGACATGATAGGAACATTAGGAAAAAGGTATTCAAAGAGGAATATTTTGTGTTACTCTATGATAGTTAGTTTGCGCGCCACCTAGGAAAGTTCAGAAAGCATTGGTTGAGACCATATTTTTTGAAGGAGATCACTGGTGGTGGTGCGGTACGCTTGACGATGTTGTGCGGAGAGGACCTTCCTGGATACTTCAATAGAAGCCGCCTAAATCTATATAGATACAATCCAGCGCCTACCAAATTACTATATGGTCGGAGCATCAGAATCAAAAGATCCGAGCGCAGAAGGGTGCACCAGGAGCACAGGGGTAACGCGCAGGTCAGAAAACTAGCCATTGGAAAGTGCAACAAGGTGAAAAAAAAAAATTACCATTGAGAGGAGAGGATTGGTTACATTTAATGAGGTAATCCCAGAAGATTTTTTACTGTTCCCTTAGAATTATATGGAAATTAATGATAATCCGACCAATTTTACTCTAGGTGGCTTATAACAAGGAGGGCATGGGTCCTAACTGGTCCCTTTACTGTTCCAACATTTGGTGCCCTGTCCTCATCTGTAAGTTCTGTTCTCCTGCCATATGTGTGTTTTTCATTTCTGGTCACGAATCCCTTTCTGAAAACAGTAACCTCAAGTTCATATTCTGAGTAAGAATGATGACCACCAACCCTGCAGAAGAGCTTTTTACGCCCCTCACGACATCTATAGAGGAAGGATTTGACGAGGTCAGAGAAGTAGTTTCAGACATGGAAGAAGTTGAATCCACTCTGGTGAAAGCGAAGAGTAAGGGAAAAAATTCGAATTGGGCTACTTCTAAGCCATGGACCTCTCCAAGGAATTTTTCATCTCCCAAACAAACTTCCAAAGAGCGCTCCCCGAGGGGTGATCCGTCCAAACGACCAATGACTGGTGGGGAAGAAGCACTGCTAGTAGATCTAGTTTCTTGACGGCCACCATATGTTAAGCTACGAAAGGCTTTAGCGTGTAAGCCACAGAACCTTGATGCAATACGGGAATACTTGCAGATGCCATTGTGCCCTGAGGATGTCCCCATGGTCAGTGAAATGCACAACGAGCTCCATCAAATGAAGTTTGATGATTATGATCTCACCAATGAAGGAATGTTTCCTGAGCTTGCCTCAAAAAAATACCTAGAACGCATGCTATATGGCAATTTCCTCAAGCTAGAGTTGATGCCATGGGAGGGCGGATTGCACAACGCGGGAGTCCTCAATCTGCTAAGGATCCCCTATTTTGGGTGGTATCCCATCACAAGCATGTGCATTCGCCAATTGTTGACCTTGGTCCATGACAGAGCACTCTGGATTTAGGAAAGAATCCATATCGATGCCGTGATGATCCATCAGCTCACCGGCCTACCCATGAGAGGGCCCCATCCGATGACATGGTTTGGGAAAAGCACTTAATTGAAGGTAGAAATGGAGGTTAAGGAAATCTATGAGGTAGAACAGGATAAGCGAGGCTTTATGGTTAAAACCATCAATGACCAGGTAGTGCACGCGGGCACCCTTGTCCTTGGGTGCTTATGCAGAATGCTATTTGAAGACAGTTTTTGTGCACGCAATTGCCTTAGTGGGGCAGTGCGAAAAATGGGTGCTATATAACTGGTCACAATTTCTATGTGAGCAGTTTTGGAGAATTCGCGTGAATCGCAGGAAATGGGGAAATCGTTCTGCTATTCATGGATTTTATTACTGATTTTGTTGATAGCATGGAGACCCCAAATGATAAAGTCCTTCCCGACATTGAGCTAGGCGTCTGCAAGGGGACGCGCTACACAAATTTATGGGACTTGTCGAATGACAAGTGTATCGAAGAAAAAAAAATTTATGGGTTCTTTTCGCAGGCGCGTTGGTGCAGGCTATTAATTCCTGACCATGAATCTCACCGGATATATATGAGAAGTATAAAAGCATGGAAGAGTTTCAGGTAACGATGCACAACATCATAATCAAGGCACATAAGAGGCCCAATTGGTATACCTTACCCTACATGGTTACAGAAACGGAAGTTGAGAAGGTCCTTGCTTCATCGTCAAAGCCGTGGAAGATTGGGTTGGGCTCTACAAAGCCTATCACACCATCCACATCCAGGAAAGAAACAACCCCGAAGGGAATGAATCCGAAAGAGACAACCTATGCTCCGCAAGACACTACACCCAAATATACCACCGAGAAGCACACAAAGACAGGCGGAGAAGGTAAAGAATTTGAAGTAGATGATAACCTGGATGCCAAAAACGATTCAAAAATAGACAGAGGTCAGGAACTAGGAGGTGACCACACGAAGGTGGACCTCGGCGGGTTGGATGGGCTTGGTGGAGATGGTGCAGAATCATTGCGTGGCACCAAGAAAAGAGGCAAAACATCTAAGGGGCCACGCAAGCAAAGGAAAGGGTCCAAGATGGGCAGAGAAGAGGAGGTTACCTTGAATGAATAAGAGCTCGAAAAAATTGCTGATGTGGTTGCCTCGACATCAGAGGAGTAGTGGAGCACCATGGAGGCCCAGCACAAGGCTGCGGTGGAAGCCTTGCGGTCCAGCTAACAGGTTCTGCAGCTAAAGGCTGATACTTTGCAAGTGAGCATGGATCAAGAAAGATTGGTACAAGACAGCATGGATCAAACGAGGATGGTACAAGTGAACCTGTCATCTACAACGATCGTTTCAGCCACAAGAAGGAGAGTCTACACCCTCCTAGGTGTAGGGGTATCTCTAAATCCGATAGATTTGTATGCACAAGTCCACGCCTGATCTAAGGTCGGCCTGGACCTTGCCAAGTTGCCAAGTGGGTAGCTCCATGTGCTACACATCTTCATCTCAGCAAAAAATCAGGATAAGGAGGTGCGTGCCCAGCAGCAGGTCAGCGAGGTTGAGCAAGTTGCAGCCGCAAAGACAAAAGAGTATGATCAGGCTTAGATAGCACAACAGGCATCCTTAGCTCAAAGAGAGGAGTTGGAAATATCATTGACAGGCCATGCAGTGAGATTCCTAACATTGCTATACCAGCCTCTATCGCACCACAAGCTAAAGTTGAGGGCCTGGTCACCTCTCTCAAAGCCTCTAGGTCGGAATTTCAGTCTGTAAAGGTAGAGTTTGTGCAACAGATTTCTGTGTTGCAGGTGCAGTTGTAGCCTCAGACTCCCCCAAAAGTATGTGCACAGTGATCAAATACTATCGAGAACATCGTGGCTGGTATATCAGCATATGTCACGTATGGCTCCACCTTACTCCATAAAGCCATGCGACTATGGACCTCTATACAAACATATCCTTTAGTCAAGAAACTCAATCAGGAATTGTGCACGAAGGAGTAGGAGTTTGATGGCTTATAAGAGGTTCTTCCTACCCTTGTCCCTGCTCAGAGAATGGCCCGGCTTCAGACCAGCCAGAAATTGTAGGGAGAAGTGGAGGCACTCCACCACCAGAAGAAAATCATCACTGATCACATGAAGCCTTGGGCAAATGATGCCATGCAACTCTCTCAGGACCTTGATGTTATCATTTAGAGCCTGAACTAGACGATGCAGAATGTCGCTTCGGCTGTTGAAGGGCCCCTGTCAGAAAATTTGGTTGAGACCGTGCAGAGTGCCACAGACCAAAGTGTAGGTATTTTGCCACCATTTCTATTTCCATCGACGTGCTCAAGCGGAGAATGGAGAGTCCACTACCAGTGTCACTCGGGACGAGTCACAAGATTGTGTTGGGGTCCTGTTAGAGCAAGGTTCCCTAAGTCTGACAATTTTTCTATATTTTGTAAAAATCTGGTCTTACGCAGGGGTTTTGGGGTAGGTCAAAACCCCTCACGAATTGTAATGGGTTAAAAGGGTAGGTCAAGGTGCTGCAAACAATGGTTTGCAGACCATAGGATAGTGCAGGTTAAATAGTATAAATAAATGAATAGATTTAGTCTAAGAGGTCAGTTTTTTGGATAACACTGAATGTGGATGAAATATCTGGATAATTTGTGATAGTTTAGTGTGGATTGACTTGGGTAGAAGGCTCCTGCTAGTTCTGTGCACGAAGACCTTAGTCCTGTTGTGTACGAACCCCGCTGGCTATGTGTGTGGGACGTTAAATTTTTTTGTATAAGGATATGAAATGATTAGTAATAAAGAAGTATTTTTGTGGATACCTGAGTTCTTTATGGATCTATCGGTTATGTTACGAATGTTTCTGCATCTTGTTTCCGGTTTATGTATTGTCTACACTTAGATCTCTTGCGCAATTTTGGTTGGTTTTATATGACTGATTATTGGATAGATATGATGGTATAAAGATATGATATGACGTGTTAAGGGTTATTACTTGATTTATGATTGTTGTGTTAACTTGCGCAAGATCATCCGCATAATTTATTTGAATTTGTTTTAAAAGGGTTTTCTGGTTAGGGCTATTGTTGCGAAGGTCTGTTAAGGTTGTTTGGGAAACTCAATGCACCCACATCATTAAAATCTCTCTTAGGGTGTGGAAACCAGGTTCTAGCACCACCCCATATTGCTTCAGGTGAGACTCTGACTCGCACAAGCGGGTCACTGTTGAAAGGGCTACTAGTAAGAGGGTTTTCTTTGTTAACCTCAATTCCAAACCTAGGTCAGGACCCCTCAAGCCAAAATGTATGTATGCATGTATCTATGTCACTGTATGACAGGTTTTTCAAGGATCATTCTTGTGGAGGAATGATTTCTTATGCAGGTGAATGGCATGAAGAGGTTCTTAGTCTTATGAGGGCTCAAGTGGGAAGGGTAGCCCTGACAAATATGCAAGGTCAATATCATGTGGATGTGAATTGATATTATATGCTTGTAATATGCCTATAGTTATGTTACAAACAAGTAATTCTGAGGGGTACATAAAAGAAGTGAAAGTAGTGTGATATGTGGCATGCTAGGATATGCATGGATTGTGGAAATACAGTAGAAGCAATGTTGCTTTGTGAGTCAATGTGTGGTCTATGGATGTGTAGTATTACTATTGTGTATACGTTGCACATGTTTTAATTCAGTGATTGTACCTATGGTGATGTGTACATGTAACATATGTAGTATTGTGTATATATGATGTTGTATGCATGTTGTATATATGGTGTTGTGTGTATATTGCATATGCAGTGCTAGGTATAGATGGTTCTATGTACTTGTTGGATATGCAGTGATGTGTACATATTGTACTGTGTGCATGTTGGATATGTGGTGTTGTTTTCACATGGCATTGTGCACATGTTGGATATGTTGTGTTATGTATGTAGGGCTCTATGTAATGTTGTATATGTAGAGATATGTACATATTTTTTTTTTGTGTGTTGTACATATGGTGTTGTGTGCATGTGATGTTGTGTACATGTTGCACATGTGGTGTTGTGTGCTGGTGGTGTCATGTACATGCGGCTCATGTGGAACTATGTACACGTGGTGTCGTGTACATGTTGTGCAAGGGGTGTTGTGCACGTGGTATTGTGTACACATTGTACTTGTGGTGCAGTCTGCATTTGGCATTGTGTGCATGTTCTGTAGATGGTGGTGTGTACATGTGATTTTGTGCACACGTTGTGTAGGTAGTGTCATGTACAAGTGGTACTATGTACATGTTATGCATATGGTACTAGTATACATATGGTATTGTGTTCATTTCGTGCATGTTGTGTTGCGGGCGTGTGCTACTATGTATGTGCATAATGTAGTCATGTTATCGTGACATATGTATTCGTTATTTTGTACTCTATATATGTATTGGGTTTTATTGTACATCGGGTGTAGGTGTATGTGTTGTATTATGGTTTAGGCATATGTATTGTGTTGTATTGTACACTGGGTGTAGATGTATATGTGTCTATGTTGGTGTATGCATAGGTTTATGTGTTGTGTTGTACGTCGAGTGTAGGTGTATGTGTTATGTTGTGTGCCAGATGTGGGTCTATGTATTATGTGGTGTTGTATTCCTTGTGTGGATGTATGTGTTGTAATGTACACTATGTGTATGTGGACTCGAGTAAAGAGAATCAAGGGCACTGAGTGCTTTTTGGGTGTGGCAAACGATCTGGTGTGTGTACGGAAAGAGAAAAGGAAGAAGTACATAATGATGAAGGATAAGTATCGATATTTTATTTCAGTCTTGTTACGTTTGTGATCTGTGATTTTGATTTATGATTATGTTTTTTGGTTATTTCATTTTATTCATGATATTATAAGATGGTTATGTTTTGAGCTAAATAGATGTGATATGTTTATACATCATGATTTGATCAAACAGCTAGTTTGACTTGTTGTGATAGGAAGTGAACATAATTTCAACTGTACCTTGTTGACGAGCTACCAATGAGGTATGATTTAGGTTTACTTCAATTTATTTTGAATCTAATGGTAGTTATGTTCTTGGTACAGGAAGCATGGAAATTCATGGTTCCTTGGTTGAAACTAACTGCAAGAAATAACAACGCCAACAAAAGGAATTGGAACATGCAATAGTATGTTGGTAAAGCACTTCAGGATTAGGGCCATTCTAGGACATTGGTACTCAATAGTGTCCATTGATTTGCATGAGCATGCTATGACTGGTATAATGGTTTTTAGGTATGTATATTCCTTGGTTGTTTGACCTTACGATGCAAGGAACTCTTGCCAAGGGATGGACTACCTAGGATTGGTGTGCCAGTGGAACTTGGAAGGTGTGTGATTGCACAGAAGGGGGTGACCAAATTTCCTAATTTACTATGTAGAACATAAGGGAAGGTCATGGATATATTGTTTTTGGTCGTTAGCATTTTTATATGGAATCAAATGCACATTAGGAGTGTGCCCTGGAACTATGTGTCAGTAAATTTTTATTGAAAGGGAAAGTGGCGCAAGATTTTAGTGCTAGACATTTGATGCAAATTTGACTTTGGTAGTAGATTCTGGACTTCCTGGGAAGGAGGTGAGCCCTGATACTAATTTGAGGGTTGAGGTGTGAGCCTGTGGATCCCCTTGTTTCTGATACAAGCATTGTATCCTTCTATTTTCTGGTTGAGAAAATGTGTATATGTGTATATTATTGTAAATACCGTATCGAGCTAGATTTATACAACTCCATAAAAAATATGGTTATTTCTTGGTTGAAGAAAATGTGTATGAGTATATATGTATTTTTTATTGTAAATATCATAATGAGTTGTGTTATAAATCTCTAGTGCGCATTATGATTGTCATGATTTTTTTTTCCTTTGAGCAGGTTATTCATTGTAAATATTGTAGCAAGTTGTGTTATAAAGATCCATAGGCAGTATGTTTTTTTTTTAGCAGTTTGTTGGTTTTTAGGTGTCATTGAACACCGAGGAAGTTGTTCCCATAATGGGGAAGGTTCTGTAACAACCCTCATAAAAAAATCATGTAAAAATCTAAAGAATACCACAGTCAATGGGACACGTATTCCAAGCTAAATGTTGGACAAAAAATCCTAGCTGGTGTTCATTTCGGTTTATTATGGCTTAAGGAAATTGGAAAAGGAAATGGCTAAGGATTTATAAAGGAAAATTGGAATTTATTGGCATTTATCTATGGAAATTATGGAAAATAGGAGAAAAAGAAGGTGACAGGTCGTAGGTTGCATGTGAGGTGGAAAATGAACAAAAATTATGGAAAATGAAGAAAATAGAGGCCTCATTGATAAAAAGGATTCTCAATATCAGTGGGCAAGGCTTTCTTAGTTTCATTTTGGATCTCTCTTCTATTATCTCTTTCTCTCTCTCTCATATTCTTGGACACTTAGAGTATTCTTGGAGCACTCTTAGAGAGTGTGGAATACTTGGAGATTTATATAAAGAAGGAAAAGGAAGAGAATGAAAGTGCAAGAGGACATCGAGTGCACGTACTGAATTTCATGTATGATTTCCTCACTAGTTTTGGCATGCATGGTATTGCATGTGGTGTCTTGGTTATGATCTTCCATTGGCATTGAGGACTTCCTGGATTGAAATTGGATTTTCCTAGCCTTTCCATTTCTTGGATAGCCATGGTGATTGTGGGTTTATTTCCATTTATTTTTTTCAGTTGGTTATCATGTTCTTATAGATGTGGGTTGAGTTATTAGTTCTTAAAGCCTTGGTTGGATAAACGCTCATGAGCCTGGCGGACAGTTTTTGGGTTGAGTTACTAGTCCTAGAGCCTTAGTTAGACAAGCATTCTGAAACTCTAGGTGGGTTGAGTTAATAGTCCTCGAGCCTTGGTTAGAGAAATGGTTAGGAGCCTAGGAACAACTAGGGTTGATTTACTAGTCATAGAGTCTTGGTTGGAACAAACACTCTAGATCCCTATACAACTTGGTTAGAGACCGATATGGTGATGGTCAGTCACGTCTGACCATGAGGTGGAATCACTAGTTGAGGATTGAGATGGTTTGGTCTCTGGAGCCCTGGATTGGTTTTCTTTGATATGTTTGATAAAGTCCCACATTCATGCTTGGAATATAGCATGGGGGTGATTGGATAAAGTGAGATTTGGCTCAGCCCTGTCAATGGTTAGGTGGAACATTGAAGTCCCATCCGGGGTTGGTTTTTACATTCATTAATGAAATTTTCATTTTCGTATTTTATGTGTATATGCAATGGATTATATATGCATTATATTGATGATTTATCCATGGTATTTATGTTGGTTATAAGCATGTATTGTGACAATGATGAGGTATGGATCTCTCCATGTTTTTACTTGTAAATGAATTCACAATGTATCTATGGTAAAATATATTGTATTGAATCTAATGATGTAAGGGAGAAATGATTTTTAGTGATTCTAAGATAAGTATGAGACCCCTATGTTTAAAGTTGCTGTTTACACTTGTAGATTCCATGTTTGAAAAAATGCATGTCATGGATAGAAGGGGTACATATGATTTCTTTTTGATGTGATTGCTTCAGTATCATTGTTCTAATGTTATTTATTTCATGAAGTTCTAGGCACTAACCGAGGATCTGGGCCTACAAAGGTGGCTCAAATCATGGAGTTCCAAGCACAAAAATAAGCATTCGGGGTCGTAGTGACATGCATGTAGTGTTATTCCTAGGGCTATAGCCTATTAGCTATAGAAATTTAGTCTTATGCCTAAGACTATGGCTTAAAAGGTTCAAAATTTTAGTGTGACCTAGGGGTAAGAGGCATGAAGGGTTGGATTACCTCTTGGGGGTGTTTTTGATGTTATACAAGGTATTTTTGATGTGTTTGTATCGGTTCCATTTCTTTAAGGTCACCTAGGAGGTTGAATATCATTTTAGTGGCCTCTCGTCTCATGTTTATCTCGATTGGCTGGTTACTTCGGTAGATGTGGGATGAGGGTGTTACAGAGTGGTATCAGAGCATGGTTCAACTGTCGGACTGGATGGGTGGTGTTTTGATCATGTGTTTATGTTGGTTTCATGCATTATTAGTATGGTTGTGGTCATGTGTGATTGTTACATACACATGGTGTTGGTCATGGCTACAATGGTGTCACCATGGGAAATTTTGTGTCATTGGGACATGTGTCATGATGTGTGTATGACTGGTTATGTGTTTTTCATGCTTATGTATTGATCGAATATGATTGCTTACATGTCGCTACATGTTTTGCATGCATTTATTGTTTATGATCGGTTACATGTTGTTCATGCTTGGGTGTTGTTCGTCCATGCTTGGGTACATGTCGTTACATGTCATACATGGATTGGTTGTTCATGTTGGGTTACATGTTGTTCATACTTATGTATTGTCCCTGTAAGTTTGCATGGTTTATGTTGTCATGCATCGTGAGGTCATTGTATGCAATTAGGTCATCATGATGATATAGGTATGTTATGATGCTAATATGTTGGTTGAGATAGAAGATGCAGATCGTCACAGCGAAGTTACAACACTAAACTTTGGGGTAAGAGTAGATCGTCATACAGGTATTGTATGTTTAGCATGCAGATATGATTGGTTAATGGTTGTTAGAAGAATTAGGGTTATGTATATTATTGTTATTTTATTGATTTTATGTTTCATACATGATAGATGTTAGTAATTACTATGATAATATGTACGTGTGTCAATTATTCAATCATGGTATTAACTTGGTGAAATTCTATATGTCATTGACGAATATGTAACTTGTAGTTAGCTCAATGATTATGTTATGTGTTGTTGATGAGCATGTTATGTTAAATTATTGTTGTTATATATTACTCAACTTTATGATTAGGGTTATAGAATTAATATCTTGATGTTATATGTATCATGCTATATTGGATTAGCCTATGTAGATGGTTAGGGTTATGACATTCAGGTATGAGTTAAGATGTTGTGATATTATGTCATGTTAATCCAGGTTGATTGTGAATCTATGATTGTTATGCATGAACAGAATATGTTTATGGGTTTATGATGTGAACATGTTAGCTAGTTATTATTATGGACATCATGACCTTAATTATGTTTGAGTTGATATGATGAGAAGTTATATTGTGTTAATCGAGATTGATTGTGTAGACCATATAACATCCTCTTAATATACATTAAGGTATGAGTTGCTTATGTCACCTACTTTATACTTGAATGCTTGATTATTTCATCTATATATTGTTTGCATGTTTTATTAGTTGTATGATATGATTTTGTGTCTATGATATTGCATGAAGAAATGATTTTGTCTTAATATGGTTGCACTAACGCACTATGTGTTGAGATATTTGATATTTACTTGAGTATAAGCAGGTGATAGTGGTAGCATTATGTCTTATGACTGTTATTTGATTACGATATGTTTATTATTCTTGGTAAAATTTGATTTTAGTTAATATATATATGATGTCTTTATATTTGGAACATGTGATTGACATGTGAGAACAATTGAAGGGAAACATGTTTGGTACTAGCATGACAAGATAATAGCTGAATTTTTTATATAACTAACAACAAGGTGATGTGATAGCATATAGTAAGACTCAATTATATCAAGGCAAGATAGTTGGTATATTTGTATATTTATTTATGCGTTGCAATTATGTGTTTATGGCAGTCTAATGCAGGGATTACATGGCAAGAGTTTTCCATGAGATCTTAAAGAAGGCTCGGGCTGAGATTTCACTTGGAGGCATTGAGATCCTTGGGGATTGAGTCATGGTGTTTGTTTTAAATTCTTGTGCCTTTGGTATTTTGTGATTTTTTTGTGATTGATTTATATTTTTTATTTTTTCTATTGTATTTCCATACCACTTTGTTTCTGGTGTCTTATTGCTATTGGTTTTCATGGTTTTCTTCTTGTCCTTGTACTTTATGTTTTGAGTCTTGGGAATTTGTTTGAGAAAGAGGAGAGTTGATGAAGCTCAGGAAGAGTTGTATGATACCCAACAAGTAATGAAAGATTCAAATGAAGCTCGGTGCATGAGTAAGCGCAGGAAAAGGTAATAATATGACAGTCGGTTTGACTAGTTAGGTCCATTGTGGTAAATGGACAATGAAAGTACACACAGTAGAAAGGAAAAATAAAAGGTAAAGTGAGTGGATATGAGGTGTTTTATGTCGTGGGTATGTTGGGAACTATTTTTCTCAACATTGTGCATAGTGTGAACATGTAAAGGAAGTTCTCTTAACCTTGACCTTATGTTATTTGGTAATTGTTATGTGATCATGACTATGATGGTGTTTATATATGTATACATGTATGTATGTATGTTTGTTGTGTATAACAGGATCTTCATGGATCATGATTGTTTAATGCTAATGTTTATATGTATATTTGTGTGTATGAATGTCATTTTATGATAGGATCATGATTGTTTTATGATAATAATCATATATGTATGTATCTATGTATCTATGTCACTTTATGACAGGGTGTCAAGGATCATTATTGTGGAAGAATGATTTCCTATGCATGTGAATGGCATGAAGAGCTTCTTGGTATTATGAGGGATAATGTGGGAAGAGTAGCCTTGATATACCAACAAGGTCAGTATCATGTGGATATGAATTGATATTATATCCTTGTCCTATGCCTATGTTTACGTTATGGACAGGTAACATTCAGGTATGCATTACAAAAGTGAAAGTAGTGTGATCTGCGGCATGCTAGGATAAGCATGGATAATGGAAAGACACTAGAAGAAATGTTGCTTTGTGAGTCAATTTGTGGTCTATGGATATATAGTATTATAGTTGTGTTTATGTTGAGCATGTTGTATATTCAGTGATTATACATATGGTGATGTGTACATGTAACATATGTAGTATTGTGTATATATGATGTTGTATGTATGTCGTATATGTGGTATTGTGTGTATATTGCATATGCAGTAATATGTATAGATGGTGCTATGTACTTGTTGGATATGCGGTGTTGTGTACATATCTTACTGTGTGCATGTTGGATATGCGATGTTGTGTGCATATGGTGTTGCATGCATGATTGTACATGTGATTTCATGTGCATGTTGTGCATGTGGTGTTGTGTGCATGTGGTATTGTGTACACATTGTATAGGTGGCGCAGTGTACATTTGTCTTTGTGTGCATGTTGTGCACATGGTTTCATGTACATGTGATGTTGTGGACATGTTGTACATGTTGTGTTGTGGGCATGTGGTGCTATGTATGTGCATGGTGTAGTTTTGGTATCATGACATATGTATTTTTTGTTGTAGTATGTATATGTATATTTATTGGGTTGTATTTTACAACAGGTGTAGGTGTATGCGTTGTATTCTAGTATAGGCATATGTATTGTGTTGTATCACACACTGGGTGTAGATGTATATTTTGTATGATGGTGTAGGCGTAATATATGTGTTGTGTTGTAAACCAAGTGTAAGTGTATGTGTTATGTTGTGAGCCAGATGTTGGAGTATCCATTGTGTGGTTTTGTATGGATTGTGTGGATGTATGTGTTGTTATGTACAATGTGTGTATGTATACGTGAGTAAAGAGAAGCAAGGGCACTGGGTGCTTGCCGAGTGTGGAAATTGATCTGACGTGTGTATAGAAAGAGAAAAAGAAGAAGTATGGACTGATGAAAGATAAGTATTGGTATTATATTTATGTACTGTTATGCATGTGATATGTGATTTTGGCTTATGATGGTTACATGTGATTTATGATTATGTTTTATGGTGATTTCATGCGATTCATGATTTTAATTTATGATGGTTGTGTTTTGAGATAACCGGATGTGATATGTTTATACATGATCATTTGATCAAACAACTAGTTTGACTTGTTGTGACAGGAAGTGAACATAATTGCAAGTGTACGTTATTGAGGAGCTACCAATGAGGTATGATTTTATTTTATTTCAATTTAATTTGAATCTAATGGTAGTATGTGCTTGGTACATGAAGCAGAGAAATGTCAGGTTGGGTGATTGAAACTGACTGCAATAACTAGCACTGTTAGAAAAAGGAATTGGAACATGCAAGGGCA